>JACEVL010000511.1:490000-522500 GCA_020284085.1 Aporrectodea caliginosa | reverse complement strand
GGATCAGATGACCGGGAAAATCTGATTAGCTCGTCAGATCCCATACCGTCGCACCTGCCCCGTTTAGATCTGGCCTGGGCTGGACAGCTGTGTCTTTCGCGGGCAACTCGTGCAAAGTGCAATCAGAAAATTCTGCAGCGTCTCTATGTAATAATACGCTGGAAATTCGTTATTACGTGACTGTGGGTTAAGGCAGGAATTCTAATATAACGCAATCGCGACATGGATACCGAAAGTAATTTGGCGATTTTGCGAGGTACTTAAAATGAGATTTTTAAAGTGACCTGATACAAACATACGCAAATACATAATATATATTATACATACACAACCTCAGTGTTTCCGCTAACGCCCAAATGGCCGTTTTTACGTCCTTAAAAAATGTCCAAAACGTCCAAATTCTTCGGGCAAGGCGTAAGGAAAATTCCACTGGTGAGCTGAATACGTCCAGATGTTTATCGTCGGACGTATACACACCAAGAACTAAGGCTAATGAGATATTAGTTCGTCATTACGTGGACTGGTCTGCAGGTTGAAGCTGGGTGTCTCTGTTTACGACATACGATGGCCTATTTTCATAGCTAACGGGATACGATTGCACGGCGCCGAGCGCCCACCAACCGGTCAGCGATGGTCAATGCGATTATGTTCTCACTGACACTGATCTTATCCTCACTTCAGTGGAGTAATCTTGGTAGTGTACAGTTCTAGTCCAAGATCTTTCCACCTACTCTGTATTACATCGCCCTGGCCCTGGCCGTGTCAGCTTTCATGCCTGTCAGCCGCTGGGCCGCAGCACCAAACTAATTTCACTGACTCACTCGACAGTTTCTTCTCATAGTTCATTTTCTAGAGAGCGGCTGACGCAACAATAGGAAGAATGTGGAAGTTCGTCGTGCGTTCAGGCGCAACACGTGGAAGTAATACCACCGAGGAGCGACATATAGGCCTACACTTTAAGAAAGATATAGTTGCGCCAATAATTATAAACGATTTGCTATGTAACGTCGTAAAAGCAAATACGGCCACTAAAGTACCATCGATAAAGATCGTGCTGAAATACAACAGCAACTGGGATAAGACGTAGGCCTATTGTTGGCTCACGCATAAAGATGGGCGGATTTTTTAAAAAGTCTGCTCTGCGGCCAATAAAGACAACAGCTTCGCTAAGGAGGGTGCAGGTAACTACTGCATTGTACTTTTCTTGTGGATTATGAACCGATTGCTTTGGGCCTTTAGCGGTTTTGGACGTGCCTACAGTATACCTGTATTATGCCGTTATTGTATTGCGTTGTATTGCATTTGGTCATTTATAAAGCGCTTCTATCAGCAAGAACCTTTCAGAAGAGCTCCAAGTGCGAGCAACCCCGAGAGAAAAGACAGGATTTTAGTTTTAAAAAGATGAGGAGCGACTACCAGAGAGGATGGCGGAGCAGACCGGTTGGGAAGTGTTTTATTGTAAAACAGTCATTACAATTTTCATAACTATTTCGTATAACTTTACAATCCACTATATATTTACAGTATTCTTTCACAGCCTCATATATTATGCAAAAAAGCCATAGCCATTACAGGCAAATTCATGATGATGATGATGATGATGATGAAGATGATGATGATGATGATGATGATGATGATGATGATGATGACGACGATTATGATGATGAATACGGCAATTTCTGCAGCACCATAACACGGCCCATGCCGTTACAAGGGTGCTTTAGTCAGGATACGCTAACTTGAAATAATGTGTCTTGAATCTGGACTTAAATAGCTCCAAGGATGTTGCTGAACGCATTATATTTGGTATAGCCTACATAGGCTATAGGTAACTTGCAATCAAGTACCTTATCCAAGCTATAAAAATCGCTATAATTGATTCGCTAGATGTTGTATGACGTCTAGCAATATAATAATATTACGTAATACGCCAATGGAATCATTATTAGTACGCCAGCCTATGCATGGGTTGTCGTGTGGTACAGTACGAGTTATCTCGTATATACTTTGCGCCGTCACAAAAATATATAGGCTACGAGTTATCTCGTACCGGGCGGTCCTTCAATTGACTCATTCGATTTTATGACTGCTGTTCGACATTGGAGATCGGAAAAGAAGAGGAGACTGAGTGCATTGTATCGGCCAAAATGTCCCAGAGTTACAGTGATTTAATGTCTGTTTATTGCGGACATTGTTACATTTTCTGTTTGTTTATGCGTTAGTTTTACTGTTTTTTGTCGCAGAGAAACTGTCGTTGGAAGTTAAAAAATATTGTCCTAAGTATTGATAATAAAGTTTGTGATTGTATATTCTTTCTGTTATGTCATATACGCCCGGCGTGATCGCCGCTAGAAATGAGCTACGTCCAAAATTCCAGGTCGGGACGTACGTACGTCCTCTTTTTTTACTATAACGGAAACACTGCACAACCTTGAAGGGGCGCTATATAAATCTCATAGATAGATAGATAGATACATGAATACATAGTAAGTAAGTAAGAATATTCTTTATTGAGAAGTACTAGCAAACGCACAGCACAGTACATGGCACGATTAATACATTCAAATAAACAAACATATTATACAAGCAAAAATTTAATAATTGAATGGGAGAAGTTATAATTTATATCAGGGGAACCTAGGGGAGGAATAGTTAGGGCTATAGTCATAGAGTGAAAATGAAGAGCTTAAATAGACTGATCTAGGGAAAACATTGTTTATTTGTATAGCATCCGGGCAAGGAAGCATTTCTGAGTCAGGTTGTCAAACATGGGAAGTTCACGGTTATGGGACCGTGGTCGCAGCGAGTAGCGAGATTGCTTGATAGGCGGTAACAATTTATGCAACACATCGCATACATACGTACATGCACATATATATATATACATACATGCATAAATGCATACACATATAATGCGTACATAGATACATACATACATAACTACACGAATGCCTGCATGTATACAAGTTTACATACGTGCATACATACGTAAACATACATACATGCATGCATACATACACACATACATACAAATTATATACATACATACAGTTCACCCATAGAAAATAAAACTCATTATATCTCGACCTATACGTACAAACCGGTTCTTCTTATTATAAATCAGAGACAGATTTTCTGACATGTGTATAGTTAACTATAGTTAGTTATCCAGTCAAACAATGCATAGTCTTTCAAGCGCTTCATCCAATCGCTGCCACCGTCAGATGTCAAGGTTCATTAGTTAGAAACAGACCATCAATGAGCAAGCGGCGGCGCCTGGATAACTAGAGGAGTCAGCGCCTATGTAACGACGAGATGGCACCAGCCTCGCAGACAAAGACTCTCGTCACATCTGTCTCAATTATATACGGATCCCGTTGAAATATAGACCAACGTACCGTGTCTACATCCAATGTCATGGTCTGGCCCCATCAGTTTGTATAGCGCCCGTATTAAAGACTCTCTGAAGGTCGTAATGAGGCTGAGGGGAGTTTGGACTATATGGGTCGGTAGGGTCGCAACTGTCGACTGTAACCCGTTGGTTGGTGCTACGGGTTTGCGTGGGCCCGTCACTAGGGACTGTTCCAATTTACTGTGCATTGTTTTGCTAATTGAAGTAGCAGTCTAGTTCCACTTGACGTTAAACATCAGAATTTTAGGCCAGGGCTGTTTTAAGGTAGTCGTAGGCCCTATAGCACTACAGTATTCCTAGAACCCAAAATGGCAAAAAGCTAACCGCATAATTACGCATTCACATTTTGCTGACGTCATGTTTAATCAAGATTCACGAACACAACAAGTTTTGATTTAAAATCTCGATTCACTTTTGGTAATGTTGATTATTTAAATTTAATATTCTGGATATATCCACTGAGGTCTAATGCAATATTAGGGGTCATCCATTAATTATGTCAACAAAATAGGGGAGTGAGGGTTTGGCAAAGTTTGACAGTTGTTGACAGGGGGAGGGGGGGTTCGGCTGAAGTTGACGTCAAACATTTTTTTCGCAATGAATCCCAAAAAGTAGCGAAACACAGTAAATGTGTAAATGTCTAAAAAAAAGGTCATCTAAAAAATGTCTAAAAAAGTCATCCCAGTTCAAATCTCTAAAAAAAAGGGTCGTTGAGAAAAAACTTTCAGTCGAACTACGCTGCTGGTAGGGGGGGGGTTCTGGGATTGTTGACATAATTTTTGGGGGTCCGTCAATGTTTGACAGTTGTTGACAAGGGGGAGGGGTCAAAAAGGCCTAAAATTTGTTGACATAATTAATGGACGACCCCTTAACGGTTTTAATTTTGCCTCTGAAATTTCATTTTTCATTTTCGCGTCAAATTCAATTGTGTGTAATCACTGTAATGCATTGTGATGTGAGATGTTGTGCATGTGTTATGTATCGTGATCTGATATTTTATGCACGTGTGATGTATTGTGATAATATGAGATGTTGTGCGTGGATCGTCTACTGTGATCTCATATATTCTGTGCACGTGTGCCGTGATATAATGTCACCTGCATGTCAAACTAAAGCAGAGACGACGACTATAGACAGACTGAGGATTGTACGACGCCTCTTAAAAAGACTCTTTCCACCTGTTGCATGGCCACTCTCCCAGGCGTCTCCTCCGCCTCCTCCTACTCCTACTCTTCCTCCTCCCTCCTCCTTCTCCTTCTCCTTCTTCTTCTCTTCTTCCTCCTCTTTCTTCATTTCTTCTTCCTCCATATCCTCCTCCTCCTCTCCTCCTCCTTCTTCTTCTTCTTCCTCCTCCTGTTCTTCCTCCTCATTCTTCTCCTCCTCCTCGTCCACCTCCTTCTCCTCCTCGTCCACGTCTTCTTCTTCCTCCTCTTCCTCCTCGTTCTGCTCCTCCTGCTCTTCCTCCTCTTGATCTTCCTCCTCCTCCACCTCCTTCTTCCTCCTCCTCCTTCTCTCCTCTATCTCTTCCTCCTCCTCTTCTTCTGCCTCATCCTCCTCTTCCTCCTGCTCTTCCTCCTCCTGTTCCTTCTGCTGTTTCTCTTCCTCCTTTTTCTTCTCCTCCTTTACCTCCTTCTCCTTCTTCCTCCTGCCACCTCCTTCTTCCTCCTCCACCTTCTCCTCCTTCCTCTGCCTCCTCTTCTCCTCGTCCTCCTCGTCCTCGTCCTCTTCTGTCCTCCTCTTCCTCCTCCACCTCCTTCTTCTCCTCCTCTCTTTTCCTTCTCCTCTTCCACCTCTTCCACCTCCTCCACCTCCTCCACCTCCTCCTTCTGCTTCTACCTCTCCTCCTCCTTCTCCTCTTCCTCCTCGTCCTCCTCCTCCACCTCCTCCTCCTATTCTTCCTCCCTCCTTCTCCTCCTCCTCCTTCTCCTCCTCCTCCTCCTCCATCCTCCTCCTCCCCCTGCTTCTCTCCTCCTCCACCTCCTCCTCCTCCTCCTCCTCCTCCTCTTCCTCCTCCCTTCTCCTCCTCCTCCTCCTCCTTCTTCTCCCTCCTTCTCCTCCTCCTCCTCCTCCTCCTCCTCCTCCTCCATCCTCCTCCTCCTCCTCCTTCTCCTCCTCCTCCTCCTCCTCCTCCTCTCCCTCCTCCTCTTCTTCCTCCTCCTCCTCCTCCCTCCTTCTCCACCTTCTTCTCCTCCTTCTCCTCCTCCTCCTTCTCCTCTTCTTCTCCTCCTCCTTCTCCTCTCCTTCTCCTCCTCCTCCTCCCTCCTCCTCCTCCTCCTCCCTCTGCTCCTTCTGCTTCTACCTCTTCCCTGTCGCTCAGTCCCTCCCCATTGGATCTCTTTATCGCCATTGGACAATTATTCTACCTGTTACCGATGCCGACCTAATAGAGCCATTAGCCATACGTGGCGCTTTGGAGCCATTAGCCATCGCTGTCGTTAGACGCTGAGCCACAGCCAGACGACGATTTATCCACCCACTCCACCCCACCATACACCATCCCTTAAATAAGGCCAAGTAAAAAATGCACCATCTTTACAAACAGCATTAAGAGCTGCTAGGTAAAAAATGACCCCGCTGGTCAGCATATTGCACTCGCCATTATAACGTATTCTAAAGCAGTATGTATGTATGGATGCATGTAAGTAATTATGTATGTATGTATGTATGTACTATGTATGTATGTATATATGTATGTATGTATGTATGTATGTATGTATGTATGTATGTATGTATGTATGTATGTATGTATGTATGTATGTATGTATGTATGTATGTATGTATGTATGTATGTATGTATGTATGTATGTATGTATGTATGTATGTATGTAAGTATGTTTGTATGTATGTATGTATGTATGTATGTATGTTACAGTATGTATGTATGTATGTAACAGTATGTTACAGTATGTATGTATGTAAGTATGTATGTTTGTATGTATGTATGTATAGATGTTTGTATGTGTGTATGTATGTTATGTATGTATGCATGTATGTATGTATGTACGAATATATGTATGAATGCATATATGTATACATGCATATATCTCCATCCATTCAGCATGGTGGTCGAATGGATGGAGAGCTAGGCCTGTAACGCGGAGTGTACGGGGTTCAATCCTTCGTGGACGCGATCACTGTGAATGATGGACCTCGGGTAAGTTTTTCAGCGCCATCGACGCTCTCATGAGTGAACGGCTGAATTTTGTAAGTAAGATATCGAGAATGTCAAATACAGTTGAATTCCATTGTATATTGTACCAGAGATGGGTAACTAATCGATTAGACAAACAGCTAATTCTAATTCTAATCAGTTAGTAATTTAAGTATAGGCCTAATCGTGCCCATATCTGTAATGTACGGACAGCATAGCTCTGATGCGCTTCTCTTTGCCTTTATAAATTATAATGTGTATCTTCATTCAATGTGTCTGCCTGTATGTACTCGCAATTACTCTGACGTTACGACATATGACACCATGACTCAAAAAATCCTTTATAGTACAGCAAGCCGTGCAGTTGTTCCCTTTCCCCGCAAACGGAACGTCTACCGCATAGAACATCCAGTAAAAAAGCTGCTCCTTTCTGTTCATTTCCTCCCTATTCTTTGATCCCTACCTCCTTCCCTTCCTCTCCGCTTCTGCCACTCCTTGTCGCGTGCTGCCCCTCGAAGTCCAGCTGTTTTTGCGGCGGTCAGACAAACCCGTTTTTCTCCGTGATGGAGCTATAAAAGCGAGCTTCTGTCGGTTAGCTATTCTATGCGCCGAACAACGACTGATAAAGACGACGAAAGGCACGAGCAGACGACAGAGAAATGGCGCGCGTGTTCTCGTCCGATTCCGTGCAGAAGCAGACGACGACCAAAATGGCGGACGAACGAATGGATGAATGGCAGACGACATTATTTAGACCAGATCGTCTGCGGTTTTGGCGCCGTCTTTTTTTTATCTAGCGCCGTATTTAGACGAAACGAGATCATAGCAAAAATGAAAACAGAGAAATAGACATGGGATGGGTGGATGGGTGGATGGATGGGTGGGTGGATGGATGGGTTGGTGGGTGGATGGGTGGATGGATGGATGGATAGTAATGAGACGATTTATATAGCGCCGTAGATCAGCCGAGGCCGAAGAAAAGGGCGCCGTACATGAGTTCAAAAAGTTAATGGCAATCACATGATTGTTTAAAAAGATAAGTCTTGAGCTGGGATTTAAATGTCTCCAGAAATGGCGTTCTTCACATGGTCGGGAAGACTGCTCCATGCAGTTGGTCTGGATGGATGGGCGGATGGATTGATGGATGGATGGATGGGTGTGTTGGATGGATGGATGGATGGATGGATGGATGAATGGATGGATGAATGGTTGGATGGATTATGTGGATTGATGGATGGGTGGATGGATGGATGGATGGATGGATGGATGGATGGATGGATGGATGGATGGATGGATGGAATGGATGGATGGATGGATGGATGGATGGATGGATGGATGGATGGATGGATGGATAGTTGGTTTGATGGTTGGTTGGTCTTGGATGGATGACGATGATGGATGGATGGATGGATGAAGATGGATGCATGGATGGATGGATGGATGGATGGATGGATGAGATGGATGGATGGATGGATGGATGGATGGATGGATGGGTGAGTGGCTGGGTGGACGTAGAGAGAATGCCAACGATAGAGGCATATGTAAGCTCAGGCATATGTCTATAGGGCCTACGTGTTCTAATGAGCTTGCATAGGTTAATAATGATAGTTGTCGTTTGGGGGCAGTTGTGTTGTCCTCGTCTTCCGGTCGGGTGACGTATTGCCATCTTAAGAACTCGAAGAAGAAGAACGCACACAAGAGAAGGGACGTCAGGTCAGGGCAGGTGGTCAAAGAGCGAGCAGTCGACATTTTGTCCTCGGACCATACTTACTCTCTCGAACGACGACAGACTGTGATTAAGACGCTGTCTAGCGATTGACTGATGTGCCGTCACTCACAGCGACCCCGGTTCGACGTCACCCTATACGTCCAAGCACGGACGTCTATAGCTAACAGTAATTGAGCGGAAAACTAGTCATCGAACACAGAAGATTTGTCTCAAACCATTGTTTGACGGTGCTTAAAGTGCACTGCCACTTTCAAGAAGTCCATTATGGAAGGCTGTGGGGGAAACACCGTCGGTCGCAGTGGTGTAGTGGTATAGTTTTCAGTTTTCTCATGCGGTAATCATAATAGACTGTTGCGTGTTCAAATCCAGCTTACTTCATTGGCCAAGCTGTAAACCCGCGCGTTAATATGGGTCGCTATGGTTTCGTCTGCCTTTTCAATCGTAATCGTAATCGTAATCGTGATCGTAAACTACAAATTTCTCTAGCGCTACTTGTCAGCTAAGCGTAGAGATTCAGCTTATTCACGGGCGCTGCGTCTTGTCAGAAGGGTTGTCAAGAGATATTGAATGAAGAATCAAATCCGGTTGCCAGACGATCAGGGCAAACGATGCAGGCTCAGTGAATAAATTGAGGAAAAGTTAAGTAAAGTAAAGTGTGGTAATAAAGTAAAGTTAAGTAAAGTAAAGTGTGGTAATAAAGTAAAGTTAAGTTAAGTAAAGTATGTACTAAAGAAAAGTAAAGTAAAGTAAAGTATATACTAAAGTAAAGTAAAGTAAAGTAAAGTATGGTAATAAAGTAAAGTTAAGTAAAGTAAAATATAATAGTAAAGTTAACTAAAGTAAGGTATACGGAAATAAAGTAAAGTTATGTAAAGTAAAATATAATAGTAAAGTTAACTAAAGTAAGGTATACGGAAATAAAGTAAAGTTATGTAAAGTAAGGTATGGCAATAAAGTGAAGAAAGGTAGGGCATGGTAATAACGCTCGCGACAGACGGACAGACAGACAGACAGACAGATAGGAAGACATACAGGAACACAGACAGGGAGACAGACAGACATAGATTCGCGTGTATATGTTCGTAAATGTAATTAAGCTGTGCGCATGCTAAAGAAGCGCTTATCTTATTCGTGGGTTGTGTTGCAACCCAGCGATGAATCGCTGACCACAGCACACAGCGGATTAAACGCGACAGTTGCTTAAGCAACAGACAAAGTATTAATGCGTGCGCCATATGCTTCTGCACCGCGTGAACCCTCGTGCCAACCGTTCGCTGAGCATGCTGCCTCCATATAAATTTCAGTCCCCGAGGTTACCAGAAGACAGGTAGAGGTATCACGTGACGTGCTACTGCGGTAAGGTAACGTAATGCAAGAAAATTACGATAATGCGTGTACAGTCCTTATGAGCCTTTGCATAAAGTTGTCATGGCTACTGACTGAGTTCAGTGTTGTCATGGCAATGCATTCGGTTTAATTCTTCTCGGAATTGTTACCAGAATCCAGGAAATTGAGCTATTAAAGTCGTTTATTGAGCTTTGCTGTTTACGGCAACAAGAAAGAGCTGCTAAGTAAGTAAGTAAGTAAGTAAGTAAGAATATTCTTTATTGAGAAGCACTAGCAAACGCACAGCACTGTACATAGCAAGATTAATACATTCAGACAAAAACAAACAAATTTATAAATACAAGCAAAGAATTAAATGGGAGAAGTTATTGCATATCAGGGGAACCTATAGGGAGGAAGAGTAAGGCTAGTCATGGAGGGAAAATGCTAGGAATCTATGGTTAGAGGAAACTCGTGAAAATAATTGCATATCCGTTTCACACTTATCCACAGATGTCGCCCTCTTCAATTTTTTTCCCTGAGATTGAATATGGTGTCTTAATCTGCACAGGCAACTTTTTACTTCGCGAACGTAATTATTATTTCTCGATTTTCCTTAACTGATTGCTTTTGTTATGTAAACAAGATGCGACACTTTTCTGATTATCGCCCCAAAACAAGCCACTCGACGTTGCATAAGGAGTTTCCGGTCTTGTGTGTAATAGGTCCTTGGAAAAGCTGTATTATTGGAATTTGAGATGAAGCATACATGGCGCACAACTTAGCCTACACGCCTCGTTGTTTACAAGCGTACTAATATATAATCAGAGTCATTAACTATTAATAGTTAATAAATTAATTAGGACTGCATAAAGTGATTTTTAATAGGCCTATAGGCTGTTAAACGAAATTCTCAACGTTTTAGGGGATATGAAACAATTTACTGTAGTAGAAACATTGCTAAATGGGTCAGGGTAGATAACGCAATAAAGTCAAAGCATGTAGAGAAAATATTTTCAGAAGAATGCCGAAGAAATTGCGATATTTCTAGACGAATGAAATGAAGATGTTTTGAAGTGGGTAGGAGATTTCTTATCGCTGGGAGGAGGGTAGGATAGTTAACCCCCGAAAGGGGCGCTAATAAATCCCAAGTTTCTTTTGTTTGGCACCAATTCCCCAGACTCATTATTATTCAGACGGTTCCTCTGATTGTTTCCCAGTCTCCTCCCACGGGAGACGGAATGGGTGGGAGTGGATGGAGTGGGTGGAGTGGATGGATGGATGGGGTGGGTGGTGGAATGGGAGGGGGCGGGGCTCGTCTGGACGCTGTTGTCGCCAGTATCAGGATTTCTCGAAGTGGTGATGGACAAGGGGACATGCTACGCTGTCCGTCTGTCTGTGTCTGTCTCTGTGTCTGTCTGCCTGTCACTGTTACTTGCTATGTATGTCTGTCTCCGTATATCTCCGTCTGTTTTTCTGTCTCTGACTGTATACGTGTGTTCGAATGTCTCTCCTGTCTGTCTCTGCATATCTTCACCTCACTGTCTGTCTGTCTGTCTGTCCTTGTCTGTCTATCTCTAGCCTATGTGTGTCTTTCCGTCACTGTCTGTCTCTGTATGTGTACCTCCCTTTCTGCCTGCGTGCCAGTCCTGTCTGTCTGTTTATATATTCCATCTGTCTGTGTCTGTTTGTTTATATCTCTGTCTGTCTGTCCATATATCTCAGAGACTGTTTCTGTCTGCCTCTGTCTCTCCTCTCTGTCTGCGTTTTTGTCTGTCTCTGTCTGTATCTGTCGCTCTGTCTTTGTCTGCCTCGGGGGTCTCTGTCTCTGTTTGTCTCTCTCTGTCTCTATTTGTCTGTCTCTCTGTCTCTTCCAGCTGCTTATGTCTGTCTGTCTGTCTCTCTCTGTCCATCTGCTCAATGGGTCCTTGATGTTCGCCTGACGTCGACTCGGGACGTATATCTCTTCCACGCATGACGGCCGGACAGTGATCCCTCGGGGGAAGAGGAGGAGCTGCCGTCTCCCAGTCCCATCCATCCCAGCTTCCAGCTTATGGAAGGGATTCCATCGGAGAATTACAATCATCTGCCAACCAAATCCATCTCCATTTCGCTGTTCCGCTTCTGGATCACGGCGCCATAGAAGTTATTCCTTTCGGATCGGATCAATCTTCTGTTTTTGCATTGCACATACAATCACTCGTCATCGTCCTCGTCATCGTCCTCATCATCATCATCATCATCATCATCATCATCATCATCATCATTATCGTCGCCGTCATCGTCATCGTCATCATCATCGTCATCATCATCATCATCATTATCGTCATCGTCGTCGTCGTTATCATCACTTCATTTTATCAAGGTAAGCCAGAAGCGCTATATAAATGACTAGTTATACCATACATCGTCTTCTTCAGCATCATGCCTTCGACCTGTGACTCATCGAAGGGCATTCCCTGTTATTCCTCCAGTTTCCCTCTGTACCTGCCTTCCCTTCTGCCTCCTTCTCTCTGTCTCTTCCTCCCCGCCTGCCTGTCTTCCTGCATGTCCTCTTCCATCCTTTCCGCCTTCCTCCCCAGTCCTGTCCTCCTCCGTCTCCTTCCAGTAGGAATTAACTGGAGATTAGCCCTGCTTCCACCGGTGTCCTCATCCACCGGATTACGACCGATATTACCGGAGAAGGACCTCCTCGCCTCCTCCTTTCCACGGAAGGAATTCCACTTATCCATCGACGATGACGAAGGGCAAAACACGACCCAGCAGATAGGACGATCTTCTAGCGCAATTTCCCACCGATGATCAACGCCAGGTCAGGCGATGTCTGACTACCGCAACGCAGGCTAATGTGTCCCGGAGTATCTGCATGGATGGAGTCTCTGATGAGTCTGTCTGTCTCTCTCTGTCTGTGTCTGTATAAATCCGTTGTTACTGTTAATGTGTCTGTCTGTCTGTTTGTCTCATCCCTATTGACGGTAATGCATGTCTGTATGTACACACACACACACACACACACACACACACACACACACACACACTGTCACACTCTCACACACTCTCTCTCTCTCTCTCTCACAAGAGGCGCTATATAAATCCGTTGTTACAGTTAATGTGATCCAAATGATCTGGTTAAAGTGCACTGTGGTATCTCATACTGACGGTAATGCATAGTATCATCGCCATACGATAGCATCCCATATTGATGGTATTGCATGGTATTGACGGGCCACGGCAATGTATAGTATCGTCATAATACGAGAGCATGCCATATGAATGAATGAATGGCTATTGACAGTAATGAATGGTATGTGGTCTAAGCAGTACTTCCGTAAAGTCATTTAGCGTAAATAAACACACACACAAGATGTATATGAAATAAACCTACCGCACAACAGAGCACACAATGTTACCTAGAGTAGCCAAACGACATCCCATCCTGGCGCCACTATAAGCTTTTACAGTTCCCCATTCAGCTGGAGCTAATTGGGCGAACCTCCGTAGAGCGTGACCCATCGCTGGACAGCATAAGCAGTGCGTGCTTGCTGGTCGACATCCGACCACAATGGTGTCTGGTTTGGCAGAGACGGTGCATCTGACGAGTGATGTAGTGCGGAACGGGAGACTACGATTGGACATCATCTGGTGCTATCTGTGATGTAGTGCGGTCACCGGGCGCAATATAAAGTCGTTCGATCAACAGTGGCGCTACACGAGGTCGTTGCCTGGATTAAGAGGCACCGCTTCATTGATAGATGATGAGAGCGTGCGCGTGTGTGTATGTAACGAAGAGAGGGAGGGAGGGAGACACAGAGAGAGACAGACAGACAGAGACAGACAGACAGACAGACAAACAGACGGACAGCTACAGACATAAACAGACAAACAGAGAGAGACAGAAGAAACAGAGAGAGACATACATACAGACAGACAGGCAGACAGATAGACAGATACAGATAGACAGACAGTCAGACACAGACGCAGAAACAAACAGAGAGAGAGAGAGAGAGAGAGAGAGAGAGAGAGAGAGAGAGAGAGAGAGAGAGAGAGAGAGAGAGAGAGAGTCTCTCTGACCGACAGAGCAGACAGACAGATAGACATGCAGACAGACAGACAGACAGATAGACAGATACAGAGACAGACAGAAACAGACACAGAAACAGAGAGACAGAGAGAGACAGAGAGAGAGACAGAGAGACAGAGAGGCAATGCTTTGTTTTGCAAAAGATGCCCAACTCAATCTCATCACCGACCGCTCACCTATGAACCCAAACTGGCTTTCCTTAATGTTATACTTAGCCAAGGAACACTGCAGCTTTGTCATCACTCATCATCATCATCATCATCATCATCATCGGTTCCTGACGCCAGCCCTCTGGCGGCGATGGGTACGAATGTCTCCCCAGGTTCCCCTTCTCTCCGTTCCATCAGTTGCTCAAGGCTGTTCTCTTCCGACTGACCTGGGTCAGGAGCGCCTCTGAGTAGATATGGGCACGATCAGTTAAATTGCTAATCGATTAGAGTTTGAATTAGCTGTTTGTCTAATCGATTAGCTAATCTAGCCAATTAAATTGTTACCCACTTCTGCCTTTGAGTATAAAGCTCTTGAAGGGCGCTATATAAATTCCGATTGATTGAATGATGTGATTCAAGTTATGTCCCGGTCATTAATAACTGGCGGACCGGTAGAAGGCCGCGGACGACAGTCTGGGCAGCACTGCCCTTCATAAAGGCTAAAACTTTGAGGGTCCACGCAGGTTGGGACACGGGCCAAGTGACCATCTGTCCCAACCAGAAGGGTCTGTTGACAGCCAAGGTTATGCATCTAATGGCCAGCAACGCAATGTGTCATATTTGACGTTCTGCCATCATCAGTTCTTTTGTTCTCTTGACATCTGCTGGAGTTTAACATCTCGAGACCATTAGACTTTATTATGAGACGCCAGACAATGGACCACGGTGACTTTCTAACCCCATCACAGCCAGAAGATTCAGAGTCTCGTCTGCCAGAAAGTGCGGTTAATGGTTTAACTGAGGCATCGATTAGTTGGCTAATTCATATTTAATAATCTATTGTCATGGCTGATTGATTCTGTAGGTCGTTCGTTAATTAACCTATTGGTCAATTAATGAATTCTTTCACTCACTCATTCGTTCATTCTCACTCATTCATTCATTCATTCATTCATTCATTCATTCATTCATTCATTCATTCATTCATTCATTCATTCATTCATTTATTTATTTATTTATTCATTCATTCATCCATTCATTCATTTATTTATTTATTTATTTATTCATTCATTCATTTATTTATTTATTCATTCATTCGTTCGTTCATTCATTCACTCACTCATTCATCCATTCATTCATTCATTTGTTCATTCATTTATTCATTCATTCATTCATTCATTCATTCATTTATTTATTTATTTATTCATTCATTCATTTATTTATTTATTTATTTATTCATTCACTCATTCATTCATTCATTTATTAATTTATTCATTTATTCATTCGTTCGTTCATTCATTCATTCACTCACTCACTCATTCATTCGTTCATTCATTCTTTCTTTCGTTCATTCTTATTAATTTTCCGCTGACATCTTAAACTCTTCCAAAATCTTCTCGCTTTCTAGATCATTACGCAGGTTTCAGTAGGTCGTTCGTTAATTAACTTGTTGGTTAATCAAAGCATTCTTTCACTCGCTCATTCATTCATTCATTCGTATGTTCATCCATTCTTTGTTTCTTCCGCTGACGTCTTTCTTCTCTTCCATAATCTTCTCGCTTTCTAGGTCATTACGCAGGCTTCATTAACTATTCAAAGTCTGCTCTGTCCGCGGACAACGCGACACCTATAGCCATCTGCTCGTATATACATATATAATATATATTTTATATATATATTATGTGTGCCATCTGCTTATATATATGTATATATATATATTCTGTATATATAGTCTATATTATGTGCGCGCATGTATTTGTGTGTGCGTCTGTCAAACTCTGTTTGCCTGTGTGCCTGCGTGTGTGTGTGTGTGTGTGTGTGTGTGTTTGTGCCTGTGTGTGTGTGTGTGTTGTGTGTGTGTGTGTGTGTGTGTGTGTGTGTGTGTGTGTGTGTGTGTGTGTGTGTGTGTGTGTGTTTGTGTGTTTGTGTGACCAATGTTGTTAAAGGCAACTCTGTTTCTTTTCTGTTTCTTATTTTATCGTATACATAGTTACCTTTGCTTTGTCGTTTGCTTCGCATGTGTTTCCTGCTGTTCCCTTTGTTCTTCTCCTGTCTCCTCCTCCTTGTAAGTGAGAGATGATGATACCTGTGTTGATCCTAGATACCTGTTCTTCCGTTGACTCATCCTTCACACCTTCGCTGTATACTGACGATGTCTCTTGAAATGACTCATTAAGACTCTTCCATCCATCCACTGTCGACGGTCATGAGGTGTTGTAAGAGCGAAGGTGTTAAATGAGTCTCCAAGTATATATAGGCGATCCATTGGCAAGCAACATACGATGGCTTATCGCTGGCTCTTCTCTTGCTATCACATCTACGTGTGAATGACTATATATCACTGGCTGTACACTGTGTACAGGCTAATCCATCCATCCATCCACCCATCAGTCTGTCCGTCCGTCCGTCCGTCCGTCCATCCGTCCGTCCGTCCGTCCGTCCGTCCGTCCTTCCGTCCATCCATCCATCCATCCATCCATCCATCCATCCATCCATCCATCCATCCATCCATCCATCCATCCATCCATCCATCCATCCGTTCGTCCGTCCGTCCGTCCGTCCGTCCGTCCGTCCGTCCATCCATCCATCCATCCATCCATCCATCCATCCTTCCTTCCTTCCTTCCTGCCTCCAATCCTCCCTTCCTTTTTCCATCCGTCCTTCCCTCCTTCCGCCATTCCGTCCTTCCGCCTTTCCGCCCTTCCTTCCTCCTACAAACTTCCCGCAGTTTCCATAGCGCTTCGTTAACTACATATTTTCACAGGTAAACACCGAATCAGTCTTATTATCTTACTTTCAGGTGTCTTAGCCATCCCTCGCCCAGGTCTATCATCCTTCCTTTCCTCCCTCCTTCCTTCCCTCCGTCCTTCCTTTCTTTCTTCTTTCCCTCTTCCCTTTCTGCCCTTGGAATACCGTCTGCTCTCCTGATGACTCATTCTTCCGCCTCAATTAGTCTCCAAGGCGGCGACAACGCAAAATCCACCTAACACCTTCGTATATATATATATATATGCGTGTGTGCTATAGTGAATATATAAGTATACATACATGTATATACTACTTATATACCTATATATACTCACACATGCTTCGTTGTTCTTCCTCGACTTGTGTAATTAACTTGCAACGCACGTCTTCCAAGCGGCCTCTCATTACAGCATATATACATATATTTAGCCTCATTTATATATATATATGCAGAGTAAACTTAAAATATATATTAGTGTTTATAGGCATACATGAATATATATCCTAAAAACACAGGTGAATATAGATATATATATATATATGTATATACATGCAAACACGTATGTAAAAATATATGCGGAGGTCTTCTTTACGCTGTACGAAGCACTTTGATTTTAATAGGCTACTTTATACGGCCCCTGCTCATCATTTGCTCTCCATGCATCATCCAGGGTCGTTAATTAGTTATGGTTGCTGAGGAGAGGGAAGAGAGAAGACCGGAGATGAAAGATTCCTTTATCACGACGTAGCTTCTGTTTTCTTAATAAACTCCGTCAGATGCATTTCACTGTATACCCTTGTTTCTTGCGGAGATTTTAAACAATTTACCACATACAAATAATTACTGTATATGGCTTGCTATTCGTCATCTCTTCACGACCTATACAGAAAGCATGTTATATCTATACGTAGGCTATGTTTTTTCTATATCGGAAGATTTACTTGGACGCTTTCAGAAACATCTCTGGTCACAGTAGACACTATATATAGTGTAAATGACATGAAACACCTCCACCACAGTGCACACTACAACCACCACCACCACTACCACCACCACGTCAACAACTACTATTACTACTCTACTGCTACTGCTACTGCTACTGCTACTGCTCAGGGGCAGAAACTTAGGGGGACAGGGGGACGGTCCCCAAAACTTGAGGTGGGGGGACGGAGCTGCTTATATCCCCCAATATTTCTGAAATATTTCATGAATATAATAATAATAGCTACAAGTGACAGCTGGTTCTTATCAGCACTCAAATAATAGAGCAATTTTGTTCAGATGACAGCTTAAATGCTACCATTACAGTGTGGAAATTCAAAATTTAGGTAGGGGAGGGGTCACATCCCCTCCCCAAACTCAAACACGACTCAAACTACATGTTAGCTAAGAGTGACAGCTGGTTCTTATCAGCACTCAAATAGTAAAGCAATTTTGTTCAGATGACAGCTTAAAATGCTACCATTACAGTGTTGAAATTCAAAAAAAAATTAGATAGGGGAGCAGGGACGTCATTTGGGGGCACAGGTGGCATTTGCCCCCCCTCGAAAAATCAACTATATGTATGTCAGTGCATTTGATGAAATAATGTAACTTAATTCGTCACTAGGAGCCCTTAATATAGTCACTTGTGATTTTCTAAGTAGGCCTATTGATTTTTGTCTACCTCTTCGTATGCACTTTGCACGTAGCCCGAGGTACCGAGACAGTTAGAAAGATGTACATAATCATATAAATTAAATTTGTAGTAGGTCTGCTTTAGCTATATAAGTACTATGTAACTGGAGTCACACAGATTATCTCATATACCGACTGGCCGAGAGAACACACAGAGTTGCCTGTCAAAGGCGACTAGCCGAGAGAGCCCACAGAGGTACCGGTCAACGGCATAGTTGTAAGATTGATAGCCCCTGATAGCCTCTACATGATGTAGGTCAATGCTAATGTTCATGCTTTCTTTCATTATACTCACCTTATATGACCCTTTTCCAACATTCCCATGCAGCTTCACCATCAGGAAGATATCTCTCATCAACTAGCCTCCCACCCACATTCTGGCTCTCGTGCATGAAACCAGGTTTTGCAGTAGACCTATATCAAATTTCTAGCCAGGAGCCCTTGCCTAAGCCAAAACCTTTCAGTCACACAGATTGTCCCATTGGTATATTATATACATTTTTGAAGTCATTCTCTGCACGTTTTGTTTGGATCGGGTGATGCGGCTAATGGATAAAACTCTTATGATACATAGGGCCTACATGTAGGTGTAGATGTAAATATCAATAATAAACTGACACCTGTGAAGGTAAGCTAATTTGGTATTCATCAGTCTTACATTATAGAACTTATTTCACAGTCAAAGTTTTCTTATGTTATGCATAATTAATCAAATTTGGCAGAAAGGTTTCATTTCTTGTGGAAATATCTAACCACTTCTGCAAGTGAGTTGGTAGAAAAAGCTGTAGCTTCAGCAAAGCAATATCCTGCTGACCTCAATAACAGAAATTCATCATTTACCCTCTGTACATACAAATTTTGAATGTACCCATTTAACACCACAACTCAAACACGACTCAAACTACATGTAAGCTACGAGTGACAGCTGGTTCCTACAACACTCAAATTATAGAGCAATTTTTTCAGATGACAGCTTACAATGCTACCATTACAGTGTGGAAATTCAAAAAATAGATGGGGAGGGGGCACACTACTACTACTCGGCTACTACTACTACTACTACTAAGTCTACTACTACTACTACTACTACTGCTACTGCTACTGCTACTGCCACTGCTACTGCTACTGCTACTGCTACTGCTACTGCTACTACTACTACTACTACTACTACTACTACTACTACTACTACTACTACTACTACTACTACTACTACTACTACTACTACTACTACTACCACTAGTTCAATAACAATAAAAGGAACAATGAAAATAACAACCTAATAACAACAGCAACAATAATAGTAGTAATAATTTTTTGGCCCTGAGGTACATATTATAATCCCTCGGATATTAAAAGTTTATCCGGAGAAAACGAAACACATTCTGGGACGGCTAGAACTCGTCAAGATCAATAATAATAATAGCTATTCCATACATGGTCTTTCTAACGTAAACTGTTTCGTCATACACTTGTGAAAAACAACAAAACCAAAAACCAAAAGTAATTTCATCTGGCTGAGAAACTATACAGGGGAACCGAACTGTCTGGTTTGTGAACGTCAATGCCATTGCTGATGTGACCCAGACACGACATGTCCCGCGGTCACATTATAGTTGTAGTATACAGAGTGTATGGGAGTGTGTGTGTGTGTGTGTGTGTGTGTGTACTTCCATTGTGTGTATGTGTGTGTATAATGATGATGGACTGGATATTATATGGTTGGCGAGGCGTTGCCATTAGGTCGGATGAATATAATAAAGTATTTATGTCAGAGCGGATATTCTCAGCGCTGCTGCCATGGCATCGGATATTCTCTCAGCGCTGGCTGCTGGCGTCGAGCGCTGACTCTTGGTTATGGCGCTTAATGCGTCTCTGTGTATAAGATATTATGTCTTCGTTCTTTTCTTTGCCCATCTAATGCACGCATACATCACACTGACTCCGACCCGCCTCCGCGATCCCTCCTCCTACCGTGGAGGCCACTGTAGCTCGTCCTTTGCCTCCTCCCTTGTGTCTCCTCCCACTTTCCCTCTCACAACGATCTCCCCTCTCTCCGTATGCATATCTTCTCTGTTCTTCTTCTTCTTCCTCTTCTTCTGTTCTTCTTCTTATTCGACCTCGTTATATTCGCCAACACTGAGAGACATCATCTACCTGTGCGATTATTTTGGTCGGTGGATTATCGCGACACTGCGAGTGAAGCCAACTGGGATGAGAGCGAGCGAGACAGAGACAGACGCAGGGAGAGCCAGAAAGAGACAGAGACAGAGATAGAGATAGAGACTGAAGCAGAAAGAAAGACAGAGACAAATGAGAACAGAAACAGACAGAGACAGAGACAGACAGAGAGACAGAGAGACAGACAGAGAGACAGAGAAGAGAGACAGACGAGACAGAGAGACAGACAGAGACAGAGACAGAAGACAGAGAGACAGATAGAGACAGAAAGAAACACAGACAGATAAAGAATTGGATGGAGGGAGAGAGAGGGAGACAGACACAGACAGAGAGACACAGACAGAGAGAGACATACAGAGATAGAGACACAGGCAGAAAGAGAGACAGACAGAAACAGAATTGGAGGGAGGGAGATGAAAAGAGACAGAGACATCCATGCACAGAGACAGACAGAGACAGAGACAGACCTAACGAAACAAGACCTGAATCGCTCCTGTATAATACAGCTCCACGACCTTCGACGCAGCCACTGAGAGGTGTGCCACAGTTGCGACATCGCCTACCTTTCTGGGTGTATCCCACTCCCCCACATCCCCGCCCCTCGACCCCCCCCTCCCCGGGACCCCGAAGGCAATCTTCACACACCGATAAAAACCGTATCCTAATCCGAACGCCGAAACCTTCTCCACCTGGTGCGATTGGCCAATCGTGGCGCCGATGATGAGCAAGGTGATCGCCATGCAAATGAAGACGTCGTCGGCGGCTAATACGTGGCTCGTCTTTACGCGAGTCAGATGTCGCTGGCTCCGTCCACGCCGTGCAGCGCTGCGCCGCGGATTTAGCCAGCGCCGCAGCGCCACGAGCCACTAATAGCCGCAGACGGACGGACGGACGGATGGACGGACAGTGGCGTCTCCTGTGCGTCTCTCTGTGTGCGTGCGTGTCTTTATGTCCGTGTGAGTGTCTCTATGTACGTGCGACTGTGTGTATGGGCTCAGGGCATTCGTGAGCTCGCGTGGACCGTCCGCGGGCGAATCTGTTTATCGTTCATTGTACATAGAGCGTCGTAGTCATCGCTCGGCTGTTGCTGCTTCGACTGACGGCTGAGTCTGAGGCAAGAGAGGCCGACGAGGCACAATGCAGCGGCGGCGGCGGCGGCGGTCGAGTTGTCAGCTGAGGAAGCAGGTGCGCCCGGGGAAGGTGCGAGCGGCGTGATAGGCGCTGCTGACGAGGACTCGTGCCGTCTTCATCCCCGACTTCATCTTCATCTTCTGTGCGCTGCTGCTGTTGCAGCATCAGCAGCGCTTGCTGAAGCAGAAGAGAACGTCATCTTCGCTTTTATTCGTGACCTGATCGTCAATAGAACGGACTAGTTCTGTCTTCACTGACGTTTACCTTATATCATCCGTAGACTTTGAGTGTTTAGATAACGCCGTTGAAGGTGTTTTGTTGAAGGAACAATGACACACGACAAAGGAAAGCGGCGATCTAGAACACTTCAAAGATGTCGCGGTTTTCTTACGACGCTTCTACTTGCTTCAGTCGCCGAATGTCTCGACCTCGGTAAGACCTGTTTCGTTTCATGGCTTCTGTAGCGCCACATTCACATCAATTGATTCCTCCTTCATATATTTAGGAGTCTCTTAAGGTAGCCCTAGACAGCCATGCATGAGAATGAATTCTTAGTGACTTCATTTTCTTAGCCTCGGCATATGAGGGCGGGTGGCCCAACCCTCTTCCTCGCCGTCTCATCTTCCAACCGACAGTGTTTGATCAGTGTACTTATCATAGCCGAGTTGGCTGGGGGCGCAGCTTTCAAAACAAATTTCTGCCCTTTAAGGGATTTGAACCCCCGACTTCTGGCTTGACAGTACAGCACGTAACCACTAGACTATCGAGCATCCCTTATGATATTAATATATATTTGCGTATATCAATCTGATCCCAATATGATCTCATCATATGCCGGGACTAAGAAAACGAAGTCGCTAACAATTCATACCCTTGGCTGCGTCAGGACTAATTTGATCCTGTTCACTATGATCCGATCTTAGGTAATATGATCCAACACGATTTAGTATGAACTTATTCAATCTGACTTGATCAAATCTTGTTTTATTTAGGATCTGACTAAAATAATAGGAACTGAAGACACCTGATTTGATCAAATCCAATGCTATATGGGATCTGACTTAAAATTCTAGGATCTAATTCAATCCCACTTTATAAGATCTATTGTTACATGAGCTCTGATTTCAAGTAATTGGCTCTGATTATTTTGCTAAAATGTAACATGTCATGGTCTTAGTTACTGTTCTGTTGGGGTGCCCTGTAGTGTAGTGGTTATCGAGGGATCGGGGTTCAAATCCCCGCCAGGGTAGAAATTTGGTTCGAGATGTCTGCTCCACCCCTGAGCAACTCAAGTAAACTGAACACAGTGACTGTATTCTGTCGGTAAGAAGATGAGACCGCGAGGGAGAGGCCTGGCCGCCCTCCCTCATATGCCGAGGTTAAAAAAAGAAGTCGCTAACAATTCATACTCATGGCTGCCTCAGGACTAGCTTAAAGGACTGCTCTGCTTCTTCTTTACTGTAAGAAGACTTGGTCTGAAATGTAAAGTGTATCGTAGTCTACATGGATGTCTGTGCTACTCAAACTATGGTCTGCGGCCCGATACCGGTCCGCGAGTGATCGGTTACCGGTTCCCATTACCATTGGTTACCACTTACCGGTCCGCAAATGATTTTTAATGATCAATAGTTACAAATAAATGTAATCGTTAAAATTAATTAACGATTAATCGATTAATTAATCGTTAACTTCCGCAGCCCTAATTTTTGAATTTAACTTACAACAATATAATCCAATAAGAATCAATACCGTGTAACCCGTGTTCATACAAAATACAGTTTTATACATGCAACAGTAGTTTTTAAACAGGTGTGGTCGTTATGAGCATTAAGCAGTGACGATATATTATAAAATCTAGATTTTAATATAACATGTCCGATATTTAAGCCGATGCTGTAAAGCAGCGGACGGCGGTAGAACAATTTTCCGGTCGACACTACGCTACATACATACATACATACATACATACATACATACATACATACATACATACATACATACATACATACATACATACGTACGTACGTACGTACGTACGTACGTACGTGCGAAGTCCCCTTGCGAAGTACGTGCGAAGTCCCCAGCGTACGTACGTACGTACGTACATATATACGTACGTACGTACATACATACATACATACATACATACATACATACATACATACATACATACATACATACATACATACATACATACATACATACATACATACATACATACATACATACATACATGCATGCATGCATGCATACATACATACATACATACATACATACATTCATAGTTACGTATACGTTTTAGAGCAG
Organism: Aporrectodea caliginosa; assembly: GCA_020284085.1. Taxonomy (NCBI): domain Eukaryota; kingdom Metazoa; phylum Annelida; class Clitellata; order Crassiclitellata; family Lumbricidae; genus Aporrectodea; species Aporrectodea caliginosa. Next base: position 498,610 of record JACEVL010000511.1, on the reverse strand, counting down.
CGGTTTTAAAAGTTTATTTTTATTTTACCACCAGGTAAAAATCGAATGGTTGGCGCACCACCAGCAAAGGTCAGATAAAATAACAACAGGCGAGCGCGAAGTCCCCTTGCAATTAATTATTAGACGGAAGCCGCGGAACATCATATGATGGACGTTGAATAGCTAATCAAAGAAAGATGGGCATCAACTCATAGAAAATTTAAAGGAAAAGAAGAGCATGGTGGACGTCAGCTAATCAAAAAAAGATAGGCATAAACTCATAGAATTTTTTTAATTTTTCGCGTGCCTCTTAGCGACACCTCGCGTACCGGTACCACTCAAGTCGCCACGTAGGGACCCTGGGCAAGTCCTTCACTCGCAATTGCTCATGCGCTTCGGCGTGAAACTCCGATTCAGTGTCCGCGCTGTAGTCGGGAGCGCCTCTGACTAGAAATATTAAAGGGGCGCTATAACAAGTGCTCATACATACATACTAGTAGTAGTGGTACGCGTACCACCGTTTGAAAACCTCTGTTTTAGAGTATACAATGATCGCCGAGGAGATAAGAGTGTTGCTCTAAATACAACAACAAGTGTTCTATATAGGACATCCGTTTCAGCGATGATCAGTAGTCTTCTACTTCTAGTTATGATTCATCAGACATCATCTGTAAACATTCGCTTTAACGGAACTGATCTGAAGCAATGCAATATAAAGCTACTTAGCTACCAATGCAGACACCGAAGTAATCTGGACTTGACCTTAATGATAATTATTATTATTATTATTATTAATATTCTAACAACAAGCACAACAGCAGCAACAACAACAACAACAACAACAATAATAAGAACACTAATAATAATTATTATAATAATCATTAATATTATTATTATTGTTATTTTGATTAGTATTATTTTTAAATTAAACGAAGTACCCTAGTGATGGTGATGATGTTGTTGATAATGATAATGATGATGACGACGCTGATAATGATGATGATTTTTATCATTAGTACGTTATACCTGATCTGCTTCACACACCTGATGTTACCTGAATGCACTGGTTGACCGAGGAAGGTGGTAGACGTCGGGCGGCGTTGGGTGGGTCAGCAGGCGGGGTTTAGAGGGCGGGGTGACCGGGTGGGAATGCAGAATTAACCACTCTATATGGGAAGAAGACCCGTGTTAACGTTAGCTGTGGAATTATTTGCCCTTCGATGAACTTCTGAGGGGCGTTCGTCCGGCCGACACCCCCGCGGGCGGGGCAGGCACCGCGACGCACAGGCGCCTGCGTTAATTACGTCACACGGTTGGTCGGTGCTCGACAGAGCTTTATGTAGCGCTCGATTAGGGGCAACGACCAACGACTGAATGCATTATATGAGGACGACGATGACCAGCAACAGATGCCGCTTGCTGGAGGCGACTGCATGTGTGGCCGATGAGGAATGGAGGAATGGAGGAGATGGAGAGGAATGGAGGAGGAATGGAGAAGATGGGGGAATGGAGGAGGAATGGAGGAGGAATGGAGGAGGAATGGAGGAGGAATGGAGGAGGAAGAGGGCGAGGAGAAGGTGGAGCAGGAAGAGGAGGACGTGGGAGAATAAAGAGGACGCAGAGCAGGAGGAGGAGCAGGAGCAGAAGGGGAAGAGGAGGAAGAGGAGAAGAAAGAGGAGGAAGAAGAATGGAGGAATGAAGGAGGTGGTCGATGAGGAGAAGGAGGAGGGAAGAGGAGGAGGAATGGAGGAGGTGGGAGGAAGAAGAAGAGGAGGAGGTATGGAGTAGGAATAGAGGAGGAATGGTGGAGGAGAAGGAAGAGGAGAAGGAGTAAGAGGAGGAGAAGGAGAGAGGAATTGGGAGGAGGAGGAGGTGGACGAAGAATAGGAGGAGGAGGAGAAGGCAATGGAGGAGGAAGAGCAGGAGGAGGAGGAGGAGGAGGAGAAAGAGTAAGAGGAGGAAGAGAAGGGGCAGAGGAGTAGGAGGAAAGGGAAGATAAGGAGGAGGACAAAAACGAGTAGGATGAGGAGGAAGAGGAGGAGCAGAAAAAGAAATAAGAGGAGGAGGAGAAAGAGGAGAAAGAGGAGGAGGATAGAGAGTAGGAGGAAGAGGAGAATAAAGAGGGGAAGCGAGTACGGGATGGAGGAGAGAAGGAGGATGAACGGAAATGGAGAAGGAGGAATAGAAGGAGGAGGAGCAGGATTGAGACGGAGGAATGGAAAGGAGGGCAGGAAAGAGAGAGAGAGAGGATAATTAGGGGCATGGCCGAAGAAAAGGTAAATGTGTGGAAAGGGGATGAAAGGAATGAGGATCGAAGATAGAGGAAAAGGGAGAAGGAGTAGAGCAGGAGGAGACAGAGTGTGAGAAGGGGATAAATGTAGAGAGCAGGGTTTGATAGGGTCGACAAGTAGGGGCAAATTACTCGGAAAACTGTAATTGAATTACAAATTAGAAATTACTCTGGGACATGACAGTGAATTTTCAAATTACAAAATGTATGGGAAAATGTAATTGAATTATAAATTACAAATTACGTAATTTCAATTACTACCCATTCGTGGAGAGGGAGGAAGAAATGCAGAAACATGCAGAGTGAGTAGGCCTATGGAGAAACGCGGGAACTGGAGAAAAGGAGGAAGAGAAAGAGGAGAAGGTGGAGGAGTATAGGAAGGAGGAGAAGGAGGAGATGAAGAAGGAGGAAAAGGAGGATATGAAGAAGGAGGAGGAGAAAGAGGAAGAGGAAGAGGAGGAAGAGGAAGAGGAAGAGAAAGAGGAAGAGGAAGAGGAAGAGGAAGAGGAAGAGGAAGAGGAAGAGGAAGAGGAAGAGGAAGAGGAAGAGGAAGAGGAAGAGGAAGAGGAAGAGGAAGAGGAAGAGGAAGAGGAGGAGGAAGGAGGAAGAGGAAGAGGAAGAGGAAGAGGAGGAGGAGGAGGAGGAGAAGGAGGAGGAGTATAAGGAGGAGGAGAAGGAGGGTATGAAGAAGGAGGAGGAGAAAGAGGAAGAGGAGGAGGAGGGAGGAGGACAAAGAATAAGAGGGGAGGAAGAGGAGGAGGAGATGAAGAAGAAGAGAGAGAGAGAGAGAGAGACAGAGACAGAGAGACAGAGACAGAGACAGAGACAGAGACAGAGACAGAGACAGAGACAGAGACAGAGACAGAGACAGAGACAGAGAGAGAGGAGGGCAGAGGAAGAGGAACAGGGAAGAGGAAGGAGCCTGATGGACTAATTCACTTGGCCAGCGAATGATTTGTAGTCGCCGGGAGAGGCGAGCAGGTGGACCGGCGATCCGTCCGTCCTGGCGACTGGCTGTGTCACCGACGGAGACACGGGGACGGAGAGGCACCGAGACGGACAGGGAGGCGGACAGGAAGGCGGATGAGAGGTGACGGTCACCCGGACAGCGATCCCTTGTTACCCATGAACGAGCAGAGAACGGCCAGTGACAATGCACCCATTATGTGACGAATTAATGCTCTGGACGGACCTCGCCTCTTCCCTCCCTCCCAATACTCCTCCTCCTCCTCCCCTCCTCCTCCTCGTCCTCCTCGTTCTCCTTCTCCGTATCCTTCTCCTCCATCTCCTTCTCCTTCTCTCTCCTTCTCCTTCTCCTCCCCAATACTCCTCCTCCTCTCCTCGTCCTCCTCGTCCTCCTTCTCCTTCTCCATCTCCTTCTCCTTCTTCTTCTCCTCCTCTCCTCCTCCTAGTCCTCCTCTTCCTCCTCCTCCCCCTCTCAATACTCCTCCTTCTCCCTCCTCCTCCTCGTCCTCCTCGTCCTCCTTCTCCTCCTCCCTCTCCTTCTCCTTCTCCATCTCCTTCTTCTTCTCCTCCTCCTAGTCCTCGTCCTCCTCTTCCTCCTTCTCCTCCTCCCTCTCCTTCTCCTTCTCCATCTCCATCTCCTTCTCCTCCTCCTCCTAGTCCTCGTCCTCCTCTTCCTCCTCCCTCCAAATACTCCTCCGTTCCGTCTCCTCTTCCCTTCTTCCATCCATCTCACTGCCTCTCTCCATCCTATTCCTTCTTCTCATTCATCCACCCTCATTCCTTACTACCTTTCTACATACCTACTCTCTCCTTCCATCCTGCTACTACGGATTCAGTTTCCTCTCTCACTCCCTCCTTCCTTCCTACACTCACACTCCATCTCACTACTACTCACTCCTTTTACCTTCTCACTCCCTCCTTCCTCCTTATCTCCATACCTACTCTATCTCATCATTCTAACTTCCCTTTCCTTCCTTTCCTCCTCCATACCTCCATACCTACTCCATCTCAAAAATCTTTTTTTCAATTCCTTCCTTCCTCCATACCTACTCCTCCCTAATACTCTTCCTTCCAATTCCTTCCTTTCCTCCTCCCGAACTCCATACCTACTCCACCTCAATGCTCTTCCTTTTAATTCCTTCCTTCCTCCATACCTACTCCACCCCAATACTCTTCATTCCTTCCTTTCCTCCTCCCGACCTCCATACCAACTCCATCTAAAAAATCTTCCTTTTCATTCCTTCCTTCCTCCATGCATACTCCACCCCAATACTCTTACTTTCAATTCCTTCCTTCCATCCTCCTACCTCCATACCTACTCTACCAGTACTCTTTCGTCCCATTCCTTCCTCCCTACCGCCGTACCTACCCTCTCGCCCTCTATGTCCTCATTCTTTCTTTTCTCCTTTTCTCCTTCGCCAGTGTAAAAAGGAACTGACGTGAGGGACGCTGGACTCAGTCAACGACCATACGCAATGAGACAGGTGGACACACACAAGGCTATAAAGACACTGATAGAAACAGACGAAGGAACGGACATGGTTGTACGGACTGACTAGAATGCTGCAAAAACTGTTGCAGCAATAAAAAGAATTAAGGGCGAGAAAGGAAGCGAAGGAAGGAAGAAAGAGACCGAGAAACTTTTAGGGAGAGAGAGAGAGAGAGAGAGAGAGAGAGAGAGAGAGAGAGAGAGAGAGAGAGAGAGAGAGAGAGAGAGAGAGAGAGAGAGAGAGAGAGAGAGAGAGAGAGAGAGAGAGAGAGAGAGAGAGAGAGAGAGAGAGAGAGAGAGAGAGAGAGAGAGAGAGAGAGAGAGAGAGAGAGAACAAACAAACAAACAAATCACAGAGAAACATATACCCAGATATACACATGTGCATATAGACAGATATATAGACAGACGGAGTATCATAGCCACAGAGAGACAGACAGACAGATAGACAGACATAGCACCAGATAGACGGACAGACAGACACACACACACACACAGAAAAACAAACTACTAGATAGACAGGCAGACAGATGGACAGACAGACACACAGACAGATAGACATAGCACTATATAGACAGACAGACAGATAGACATGTCACCACAATATAGTCAGATAGGTATACAGACAGACAGACATAGCACCAGATAGATATACAGACAGACAGACAGACAGACAGACAGATACAGCACCAGGCAAACAGACACGCCTGGCCCAGAGCGTACATCTATGTTACAGACAATGAAGTCATCTCAACTGTCCCGATCCTCTTCCTGTCTTCGGTCTTATGGCGTTGGCGTCGTTAACCGTAGCGACCTCTACATAAATGCTACACAGAACGTCGTATCACATTACCATTCCATTTGGCCCATTTATACGACCATTTAGACCGCTATTTATAGCACTATTAAGACTGCTATTTATAGCAATTTAGACCGATATTTATAGCACCATTTAGACTACTATTTATAGCAATTTAGACCGTTATTTATAGCACCATTTAGACTACTATTTATATCATCATTAATTTAGACCATCATTTATAGCATCATTTAGACTACTATTTATAGTAATTTAGACCGCTATTTATGGCAGTTTAAACTACTATTTATTGCAATCTAGACCTAGATTTATAGCACCATTTACACTACTATTTATAGCACCATGTAGACTACTATTTATAGCACCATTTAAACAACGATGTATATGACGCCATTTAGGATGCTATTTGCAGAACATTTTTTAGCATTATATATCGGATGCAGCCTGCGATACTTTTTCATGCTGTAGGCTAATAATTGGACGAAAAGGTTTAGACCCCATAGGAATATGAACATTATATGTGCATATGTATTATGTATATATATATATAATATATAATATATAATGTATATTTATATACATATGTATGAGCGACCGATCGACATGGAGACAACATCATGTTTTCTCCTCGGTTTGACCTTCTCTGATTCTGATCTTGCACCTAAACGAACCATACAACGTGGCTTTTACGGACTTCATTTGATGCAGTGCGGGGGTGTATGAGCCAGTCTCCCTGAAGCGGCTTTTGTGTGGCGTAGAGAAATTTCGCAGATTTAAACATTACCTTGCATTACCGCCATTACGACATCTGCCGACATCCTATCATAATAATATTATGTCGCTCTGACATGCACAAAGTAAGTAAGTAAGTATATCCTTTATTGAAAAATCAACTGGTAACCGCATTCTTTTTGCACATAGTTCATCAAAAAGAAACAAAATTTAAGTATAAAGCATCCGTTTGACAAATGTTTTACGAGATACAGAGTTTGCATGCATATACGTACACATGTACGTATATGCATGCATTACATACATAAATACGCACTTGCATAAGACAAATTGCTACACACTTACATGCATTAAAATGTAGGTTACATACTTTCATACATATGTGCATGCACAAAAATATACCTGCACATAATGAGGAGCAGGAGCAGGAGGAGGAGGAGGCAGAAGAGGAGGAGGAGGAGAAGGAGGAGGAGAAGGAGGAGGAGTAGAAGAAGGAGCAGGAAGAGGAGGAAGAGGAGGAGGAGAAGGATGAAAAGAAGGAAGAGGAGAAGGAGTAGGAGGAGAAGGAAGAGGAGGAAGAGGAGAAGGAGGAGAAGGAGAAGGAGAAGGAGAAGGAGAAGGAGAAGGAGAAGGAGAAGGAGAAGGAGAAGGAGAAGGAGAAGGAGAAGGAGAAGGAGAAGGAGAAGGAGAAGGAGAAGGAGAAGGAGAAGGAGAAGGAGAAGGAGAAGGAGAAGGAGAAGGAGAAGGAGAAGGAGAAGGAGAAGGAGAAGGAGAAGGAGAAGGAGAAGGAGAAGGAGAAGGAGAAGGAGAAGGAGAAGGAGGAGGAGGCGGTGAAGGAGAAGGAGAAGGAGGAGGAGAAGGAGGATAAGAGGAGGAAGAAGAGGAGGAGGAGGAGTAGAAGAAAACGAAGAAGTCGACGACGACGACGAAGAAGATGACGATAATTATGAAGACAAAGATGACAAGAAAACGACAAAAAGGCACAGAGTCATACAGACAGACACACAGACAGACAGAGACAGAGACAGAGACAGAGAGACATAGAGTCGTATATGATGGATGCGCCATCGTGCCTTATTTACGTCGGAAGAGCATTAAATATTCATTCGCCAGATGCACTTAACGCAGAAGAAGAAGAAGAAAAGGAGGAAGGGGACGACTACGACGAGGCGAAGAGAAAGAAGAGGAAGAAGAAGAAGAGAAAGAAGAGGAAGAAGAAGTAGCAAAGAGCAACGCCAAGGAATTTAGCGTCTGCATCCAAATGTCCGCTACACTTTGGACACTCGAGGGAGGGAGGGGAATATGGGACAAAGGGAGGGAGGGACGGAGGGAGGGAGGGAGGGATGGAGGGAGGGAGGTGGGTGGGCTTTCATTGTGTCTTCTGTTGCCTCTGTTGTTCCATTAGACGTTGCTCTCCTTGTGGACATCTGCGCGAACATTAATAACTCTGATTCAAGCAAATATTATGTCTCCGTCTCCCAGCTTCTAGCATACGGTTCACAACAGTACTAGACTTTGCGTGAAATATCGGGCTGTATATATATATATATATATATATATATATATATATATATATATATATATATATACACATATGTAGATGTAGGTGTATGCATATATATACTGTGTATATATACATATATATAACACGCCTCTTTGTGAGTCTCTTGAAAAGCCAATTATACGTATACCTTGTTTCTGAACTTCATTATTGGATGTCGACTATAAACAACTCTGCCTAAATGCTACAAAGACTGATCAGTAAGTTGATCTGGTTTGGGACTAGACAACAGCTTTCTAAACTTGACTTTCAATTAGGCCTACTGACTGAGAATTTCCCTTCCTACACATTGTCTTCTAGTGTCCGTAACCTGGGTGTCACGCTTGACTCCTCCCTCACGTTCACGGAGCACATATCTAACGGTTCTAACCTGACCCGCTCCTGGGTTTTTTTCAACTGAGGCGGCTCAGGGCCATCAGACGATAGGTCTCTCCTTCCATCTTTACCATCATAGTACATGCGCTTGTCTGTTCCAGACTAGACTACTGCAACTGACTTCTCCCAACACAGCGTCTAACCCCTTCAGTCGGTCTTAAAATGCTTCAGCTATAGCTATAGGCTCATAGCCAGACTTCCTCGCTTTGCGCATTATCTATACATGTATGCTTGAAGTCTTGCAATGGCTTCCTATCACTGCGCGCATCCACTATAAGATCCTCTTTCTAGTCTCCGAAGCGCAGCTAAGCGGTGCCCCGAGATATCTTTCTGACTATATGCGAAAGCCCTTATCTGCAACCTCATCTCGTTCCTTGCGCTCTGCTGATTGGCTTGAT
>JACEVL010000511.1:462500-485000 GCA_020284085.1 Aporrectodea caliginosa | reverse complement strand
GCATACGACAGAGGTATCGCTGTACTTACTTATTTAAATGCAAATGAGCAACGTGACATTCTACTACTTTACGATTGGCGTGCGTGGAAGACATTGCCAAGACTGGCTGGCTGTGTGTTTGGCTGATAAGATGCAATAAAGGGCGCGTTTGGCAGGTGCGGCGGGCAAAGGAACAGGTGCGTCCGTGAACATTAAGTGCAATGCCAATTGCCAACGTCTTATGTAGCCCAAGCATATGTACAGTCTACGCCCGACGTTATGATGATGATGGCCAAATTTATGCTAATTCGTCTGAGGTATAACGTATAACTTGGATCATTAATTGCCAACATGCGCACCATAAAATTCGAGATCCTCGCATATATAGTTATATACATGTACATGCACATATGTATGTGCATACGTGTAGATATATATATATATTCATGCGTATATATATACATATATTTGGGTAATGTGTATCGTAAAAATAGATAAATACATGAATAATATATGCTGGCAAATGAGCTTTGTAAGGAGAAGAAAAGGATAATGGTGGTGGTGGTGGTGGAGGTGGGGTGGCGGCGGCAGCAGTGATGAAAAAGAACAAAAGGAAGAAGAAACAGAATGTGTTTATGAAGATGATGATGACGCAGAAGAATATTGCGATGGTGGTGGTGGTGGTGGTGATGATGATGATGATGATGATGGTGACGAGAGTGACGATGATGATGATGGTGGTGATGGTGGTGATGCTGCTGCTGCTGCTGCTGATGATGATGATGCTGATGATGATGATGATGATGATGATGATGATGATGAAGATGATGATGATGATGATGATGAAAAGACAATGAGAAGGTATATATATGCTACATAATAAGTGATCACGTATACGACATGCAAGTGTGCGTATTACAATTATTAAATGGTCACTTCTAAATTCTAATGCACAGGTGTCTATAACACAAAGGCACCGACTGATGGCGCTCCAAAACGAAGCCGTAATCATGTTAGCATCCTACCGTTTATACATTTAACCCGTTATTAACGCGATTAATGCGTTAATTAATTAACGAGATTAAATTTTTTAACGCAGTTAACGCGATTGTCACTGCGCCCAATAATTTCTAGAAATGCGCTAAAACAATTCTTCATAAAACCGCTCAACTTAAACTTTAAACTTTAAAGTAAAAACTAAAAAGTAAAAACAAGTACAGTAAAAGCATGACTGCTTTTTGTTTATTGACTGCAAGCATTTATATAGCGCACATTCAACGTAACTACTCAGAGTCGGCAGAGTAGTTGTACTTGTTATCTATTGTGGCATGCGTTAAAAATTAATCGCGTTATTAAAAATTTTAATCGTGCGATTAATTTCGATTAAAATTTTTAATCGATGCCCACCCCTAGTTTATACTGATATATGTCGGATAAGTTATTTCAATATAGATTATTAATAATAATACTCGGAATAAAGACGAAATTAAAATTAATACCTGATAAGATATTCGCTCTGTTTACTGCATTAATATCTGTAAAAGATTAAAATCCAATGAAACGTCGCCGTGCGGCATACCTTTGTTGTGGGTGAAGATGCAATTAGCGCTTATAGAATCTTCTAATTAAATTTAATTAAGTAGAATTAGTCAGGCTTCCGGCAGACAGCGTCGGGCGCCATATAAATGCTGATTGCTGCCAGGCCCGAATATGGAGACGAGATTGGATTTCTTAAAATAAAACATGCACGACATAGGCATCACGATTTGAAAATATCTGACGAATATTATGGGACATACACACACGCGTTCACACATACAGACACAGACACACACAGACACACACACACACACGCACAGAGATACACACGCACCACGCACGTACGCACACATATCAAACACACTATCTCTGTCTCTCTGTCTCTCCGTCTCTGTCTCTATCTCTGTCTCTGTCTCTGTCTCTGTCTCTGTCTCTATCTCTATCTCTATCTCTGTCTCTGTCTCTGTCTCTGTCTCTGTCTCTGTCTCTGTCTCTATCTCTATCTCTGTCTGTCTGTCTGTCTGTCTCTGTCTCTGTCTGTCTCTGTCTGTCGCTGTCTGTCTGCCTGTCTCTGTCTCTGTCTCTGTCTGTCTGTCTGTCTGTCTGTCTGACACACACACACAAACACATACAAACACACAAACACGGAAACAGACAGACGCACGCATACATATGTCTCCTTATATCTGTCTGTAAGTGGAGTGAATGAGTGAGAGGAGTCTTTGTCTGTGTGTGTCCGTGCGTATGTGACTGCGTGTCCCTGTATCTGTATGTCTGCGTATCCCTCCTTTGAGTACGTCCGCCTGCCTGCCTGCCTGTTCGTCTGCCTGCCTGTGTGTCTGTCTGTCTGTCTGCCTGTCCGCCTGCCTGTCTACCTGCCTGTCTGTCTGTCCGTTTGCCTGCCTGCCTGTCTGCCTGCTTGTCTGTCTGTCTGCCTGCTTGTCTGTCTGTCTGCCTGCTTGTCTGTCTGTCTGCCTGCATGCCTATCTGTTTGCCTGTCTGTCTGCCTGTCTGTCTGTCTTCCTGTCTGTCTGTCTGTCTGCCTTTCTGCCTGTCTGTCTGCCTACCTGTCTGTCTGTCTGTCTGTCTGTCTGTCTGTGGCTCTCTGTCTGTCTGTCGACTCATCTCGGTCGATATGCCATAGACTGTGTGGGTCATTGTATCTATAACAAATGTGGCAAATGTTTTGCTCCGTGGTGGTGACGCTGGTCCCACCCAATTAAGCCGCGGCCAACTCTGAATGTGGCCCTCTCATTGCGGCCAATAAATTTCCATTGCGTGAAATATTGATGGCAAATTACGAATTACTGAATGCGAATGGAGACGGAAACAACGGAAGAGAACTGGAGAACTGGAGAGACTAGACAAAAGGACACGGAGAAGGACAATAGGAAGGAATACTTATAGGAGACGGTCTTAAAAGGCAGGATAGCTGCACTCAAATATATATTATACATACATAGTAAGTATCTGTGTGTGTATGTATGTATGTATGTATGTATGTATTTTTATGCATGTACGTATGTATGTATGTATGTGTGAATGTTTATATGCACGTATGTACGTATTTAAGTACGTTAGTACGTATGTATGTATGTATGTATGTATGTATGTATGTATGTATGTATGTATGTATGTATGTATGTATGTATGTATGTATGTATGTATGTATGCATACATACATGCGTTCAAACATATATACGTGCATAAAAACTGCATATACAAACATACATACATGCATACTTACATTCATGCATCCATACATACACACATACTTACTTACTTACTTTACTTACTTACTTACTTCTACTTTACTTACTTACTTACTTACTTACTTACTTACTTACATGTAATACATGCACACATGCATGCATGCATACGTGCATACATACATGGTTTCACATGTAGTCATGCATATATTTATATAATAATGTATCTAAGTATGTTATAATATTGTATCTAAGTATGTATGTGTGTATGATGAAAGGAAAGATGATAAGAAGTAAGGGAACAATGAGAGATAACAATTAGTGAAGAAATACATGGAGAAAACGTTCATCCATGCAAGAGTGCCTAAGTTTCGATCGCACTCGATATCTCCGGTCAGCGAAAGAGGAATCGGCCAGAATAATACAGAAGGCCATCATGCCATGTTGCTAATGGCGCTATACAAATTCCCCGAATAACTAACTAACCAGGCCCCGTAATCGTCATCGTCTATAAATACACGTAGCTAGACATTCATTTGGCGCCCATTTACGGTCGCCAGAGGGCTTTGTAGTCGACGTCATTCATGCGTGAGTTTGTTCTGTTTGAGACTGGAATGGTCTCGCATCGTTGATCTCTGTTGTTTCATCGTCATGTTCATTCATTCGTGTCATTTAGACAGCTAATCGTTTAAATTGTATTTTATTGGGTAAATTTTACGATCGCTTTAGTCACTTGTTGATGATATGAGAACTGACTTCTGGCCATTGTACGCATATGTTAGTATGCATATGTATGTTTGTATGAGTATGTATGCTTTAATGTATGTATGTATGTATGTGCGTATTTATGTATGTATGTATGCATGTATGTATGTATGTATGTATGTATGTATGTATGTGTATGTATATATGTAGGTATGTATGTATGTGTGTATGTATATATGTAGGTATGTATGTATGTATGTATGTATGTATGTATGTATGTGTGTATGTATATATGTAGGTATGTATGTATGTGTGTATGTATGTATGTATGTATGTATGTATGTATGTATGTATGTATGTATGTATATATGTAGGTATGTATGTATGTGTGTATGTATGTATGTATGTATGTATGTATATATGTATGTATGTACTTACGTACGTACTGTAAGTAGGCTACGTACATACGTACGTTTGTATTATGTATGTACGTATGTATATATATACATGTTTTGTATTTGTGTATGTATGTACATGTATGAATGTATCTATGTATGTATGTATGTATGTATGTATGTGTGTATGTATATATGTATGTATTATGCAAGTATATGTTTGAGTTCATGTATGCAACATCGGACAGATGAACGTTAATGTATCTCCGCATGCACACCTTGAATTTCTTCAGATACGTCTATATCTGTCTAGTTATACGTCTATTTTATAGCAGTCGCTCTCTGTGTTGTATATAAAACATCAATGCAAGGCTTATATAAACGTCTCATAAAACATTAATGTTATGCATATATAAACGTCTTATATATATATATATTTATATATTTATATATATATATGACATGTATATATATATATACACATGCACGCACTCATAATATGATCGCGGTATTAGCCGAAGACCCAACCCTGTAGTGACTTCAAGTATGCAGATGCTTCATTTTCTGTATATACTAGACTTTGTAGCCGGCTTCGCCCGGGGTGTTTTACCAGGCCTAACTTTTAAGATATATAACGATATCGCGAAGAATGACGTTTTGAGCCCCGTGTATTGGAATTTCACGACATTTTCCGCAGGGACCGTGTATTTGAATTTAACACATTTTCCTCAGCGTCCGTGTATTTGATTTTAGCTACATTTTCGTCAGCGCCCATGTACATGTATTTGAATTTAACGATGCGTAATGTAGTCGTGTGTCCCTCTGGCGAATTGGCCCGATGCCTTGAAATTGTTTCCGCGTAACTATATACTAGTGGAGTCGGGCGTAACCTAGATGTCAATTAGTTTGAAAATATGACCACTTCGAAATTTGAAATGTCCAAAAAAGCGGAATTTAAAGTAAATTGTGATTTTGAAATAGTTGGGTTGAGAATTGAGATAGAAATTCGAATGAGAACGTTTGTTAAAAATTCCGTATCGCTAAAGTGTTGCATTGGCGAGATTTTAGTTGAATTGACCTAGAAAATCTCCCGTGGCCACTTCTGATTTGAAATCAACGGTAATCGTGATTGGTTGCGAATCAGAACGTTGACCTAGATTTCGATGGCTTTGAAAATATTACCACTTCGATACATAAAATTTGCCAAAAATCGGAATTTAAAGTAAATTTTCAGTTGAAAATAGTACCGTTGACCTACAAATTCCTATAATTACGTTTTCTAAAATATTCATATCGCGCGAGCGTTCCGTTTCGGAGCCTTTAGTTGGACGGACAAACAAACGAACAAACGGAAGGACAAACTTCCAAACTTATAGTATAGATAACTAGTAAGTATGCTTGTGTGTGTATGGATGGTGTGCTGGCGCCTGTTGTTCAACTGGAGCAGGGCATTTAATGGCGGAGGACACTGAACGGAAGTGACTGTCGTGACACTATATTCAGGTGTAGACATTGGCGGTTACAATGAGCTCATTTGCATTTTGCACCACCAACAACACAACCACCATCACCACAACAACCACCACCACCATCACCACCACCATCAGCCACATACATCACCATCTCTGTCCGCCATCTTTGCCCCAATGGGTCTAACCATCGATTGATCAGTGGCTAGTGTTGGGCGTCACGTGACCCCCTTCGATACAATGCATTCGCGTGCAGGTATACCACACAACAAAACAATATGCTCCATTTCGCACTTTATGGCCGATATATGACGTCGAAACTATTATTAAAACATATATATCTTTCATTAAACTATAGCGCTCGCCACATATATACATGCACATGTGTGATCGTGTGTGTATGTGTATGTGTGTACATGTGTGTGCATGTGTGTGTGTGTGTGTGTTTGTGCGTGTATGTGCGGTCCTATTTTATTTCCATAAAACATCAGATGATATATATAGGTCATAGATATGCTAGATATGTTGTGCCTTTAGTAATTATTTCCGGGGCTGGGCCTCATCTTTCTCCTCCGCTTTCTCCTTCTCCTCTTTCTCCTTCTCCCCTCCTCCTCTTTCTCCTTCTCCTCTTCCTCCTCCTTCTCCTCCTTCCCTCCTCCTCTTCCTCCTCCTTCCCTCCTTTTTCTTCTACTCCTCCTCCTCCTCCTCCTCCTCCTCCTCCTCCTCCTCCTACTCCTCTTTATCCTGTTCCCATACCTCCTCTTCCTCTTCCTTCTTCGCCTTATTCTCCTCCTCCTCCTCCTCCTCCCCATCCTCCTCCTCTTCCTCCTCCTCCTCCTTCGCCTTATTCTCCTCCTCCTCCCTCCTCCTTCTCCTCCTTCTCCTCCACCTCCTCCTCCTCCTCCTCCTCGTCCTCCTCCCCTCCTCCTCCCCGTCCTCCTCCTCCACCTCCTCCCCATCCTCCTCCTTCTCCTCCTCGTCCTCCTTCTCCTTCTCCTCCTCCTCCTCCTCCTCCTCCTTTTCCTCCTTCTCCTCCACCACCTCCTCCTCCTCCTCCTTTTCCTCCTTCTCCTCCTCCCTCCTCCTTCTCCTCCTCCTTCTCCTTCTCCTCCTCCTCCTCCTTCTCCTCCTCCTTCCTCCTCCTCTTCCTCCTTTTCTCCTCCTCCTTCCCTCCCCTCCTCCACCTCCTCCTCCTCCTCCTCCTCCTCCTTCTCTTCCTCCTTCTCCTCCACCTCCTCCTCCTCCTCCTCCTCCTCCTCCCTCCTCCTCCTCCTCCTCCTCCTCCTCCTCCTCCTCCTCCTCCTCCTCCTCCTCCTCCTCCTCCTCCTCCTCCTCCTCCGCTCTCGGCCTCTGCATGCGTGCGCGCATTAATCCGCGAATTAATATTGCGCATGTAATATAGGAGAACACAACACGTGGCTAGCTATGTTCAGTTGTTCGTCTAGATGTATGCCTTCGTACGTCTGCGTGTCAGTGTCTTCTTTCATACCTGTTATATTCATTCGTTTCAATTCGGATTAATATTTTTCCATTCTAATCTTCCTCTCCTTCTTTATTTATTTGTCTTTCACCAGTTTGTCCGTCTAAAAGTGCGTGCGCCTCTGGCTGCTTATTTGCGTCTTTATATCTCTGTGTGCGCGCGTATGTGTGTGCCTCTGTTTATGTGTCTGTGTGCCCATCCATCTGTCTGTCTGACCGTCCGTCTGTCCGACAGCCTGTCCATCGGTCTATCCGTTTGTATATCCGTCTGTCTGTCCGTCTGCATGCCTTTCTGTATGTCTGTCTGTATGTGTGTCTGTATGTCTCTTTATCTCTCTGTCCGTCCGTACGTCTGTCAGTCTATCTGTCTGTCTGTCTGTCAGTCTACTCGTCTGTTTGTCTGTCAGTCTACTCGTCTGTTTGTCTGTCTAATGTGTGTCTATTGGTATGTCTGTCTGTCCGTCCTGCCGTCCGTCTATCTATCTGTGTCTGTGTCTGTCTGTCTGTCTGTCTGTCTGTCTGTCTGTCTGTCTGCTTTAGTGGGTCTGTGTTTCAGTGAATCTAGGTGCAGAATTAAGTAAACTGCCCTATGGGCAATAGCGTAAACTGAGTCCGCATTATTCGCTTATATCCAGCAGTTCAACCGCGACTTCGGTCTGCATCCAAACGCCATTTAAACCGATTTAGACGATTGTCTGCCTTTACGACTGGTCTCGGCGGTAGCTCTTGATTATCCCAGTTTAAATCGTCTTAACGATAGCTCTTGGAAAGCCCTGGCCTTTCAAACGGTATCCTTTCTATTCTCTGCATTACTCGAAACGGTGTTTGTTGTTGATTGTTGTCTTCTCTTCATCGAGACTTATCCGCCGACAGCTGCCGAACTGGCGCTACATAAAGTCAAAATTCAGGCATACATTATACATCCGTATATACATACAATCATATATACACACATGCACACATGCATAACCATCATCATTTTTTTAACCAGCAGTAATGATTCAGTTGATATTTCATACAGTCATGAATGTTCACATGCATACATATTATATACATACGTATGCACGTGCATATGATACACGCAGCAGACATAGACCCGCCACAAATACAGCCGTATCGCCAAGCACAGGTGCATATATAGCTAAGGACGACCGTATCCCAGGAATCCTATATCGACAATCAGTAAAATCTGGTCCACAATCTTTAAGCCAAAAGTGACGCTCTAAAGACTTTTCAATTGAATTGTAGTCCCTTTTCTGTTCCCTGTTGCGGTGTGTCAACTGGTTTTCATATTAAACGAATATATATATATACATACAGACACTCATTGTGTTTAATTTTTGAGATTTAGTTAACTAGTTAAGCTCTACAACTCTTGGTACTTTCATGCATAACATGTTGCTACCTTTTCCATGTACACGGGTAACCCTCTCAGCGGGACCCTGGTCCCTTAAGGGTTTATCACCCTTTGCTTTTTGTTGGCCAATGTATAATCTGTTTGTGATGTTGTAAGATAGCCTACTTGAAGCAATAAAAATTTTTGTTATGATTATTGCTATGGTTACACACATACATGTAGACATGCATAGACTACGTACATGTACAAACGTACATACTTACACACGTGCATACTTGCATAAGTTCAATATTACATAATTACGTACTTGCATACATAACTTATCTTAGCTTAACTTTCCGTACTTTACCGTGAAACTTACCTTCTCTGTTCACATCTGACCTTAACCCAGTCTATTTTCCCTCCCTTGTCTATTGTGTGAAGGGACTTTGAATAAGTCCCTCACAGACAACTGAGTCATCGTCCGATGTTTGGTCATTAGAGATGGTGGCGCATTAAAAATGTAAATGTATAATGATGATGATGATGGTGAGGAGGAGGATGAGGAGGAGGAGGAGGATGATGATGATGATGATGATGACGACGATGATGATGATGATGATGATGATGACGATGATATCTTGATGCCTGTGTGTTCACAATAATTTCGGGTGAATATTGAAACATTTGTATGTTTCATCCATTCATCCATCCTAATCCTGTCGTCACTCTGTCGGTCTGTCTGCCTCCCCCTCCCTGTCAGTCTGTCTGTCCTTCCGTCTGTCTGTACGTTCTTCAAACCGTGCGTCTATCCGTCAATCCGTCCACCCACCCACCCACCCGTCCGTCCGTCCATAAAGGTCACCGTTGAACAGTCCCCTCAGCCATTACCCACCGATCCATACATCCATCCGCTCACTTACAGCCTTTAGTCAAACATTGCTTCACTGATTGACCGGTTGACAATCTGATTGACTGAATGGTTGATTGACTGATAGATTGGTCTATGGTCCTCTTTATCCTCCTCCTCCTCCTCTTCCTCATCTTCCTCCTCCTCCTCCTTTTCCTCCTCCTCTCCTCCTCATCCTCTTCCTCCTCCTCCTCCTCTTCCTCCTCCTCCTCTTCCTCATCTTCCTCCTCTTCCTCCTCCTTCTCTTCCTCTTTCTCCTCCTCCTCCTCTTCCTCATCTTCCTCCTCCTCCTCCTCTTCCTCTTCCTCTTCCTCCTCCTCTTCCTCCTCCTCCTCTTTCTCCTCCTCCTCTTCCTCATCTTCCTCCTCCTCCTCTTCCTCATCTTCCTCCTCCTTCTCTTCTTCCTCCTCCTCCTCCTCCTCATCTTCCTCATCCTTCTTCCTCCTACTCTTCCTCTTCCTCATCTTCCTCCTCCTCATCTTCCTCTTCCTCATCTTCCTCCTCTTTCTCCCCTTCCTCCTCCTTCTCGGCCTCTTCCTCCTTCCTCCTCTTTCTTCCTCCTTCATCCAAGAGTCGAACTGGAGATCAAGTCTGGTCTGACTGATTGATTGATTTCTTTTTGATTAACTGTAACTGAATTGATTGATTTGATTGATTAGGTGATCAATTAATTGAATAACTGATTCTTGAGTGATTGCCTGATTTCTTCAGTCTTCGGTCGTTCATTCATTCATTCGTCCATTCGTCCATTCATTCGTTCATATCTTCATTCATTCGTTCACTCATGCGTCAATTCGTTCGTTCAAACGTTCGTTCATTCATTCGTTCATTCATTCGTTCATTCATTCGTTCATTCATTCGTTCGTTTCTTCCTTCATTCGTTCATTCGCTAATTCATTCATTCGTTCATTCATTTGTTCATATCTTCATTCATTCGTTCATTCCTTCATTCATTCGTTCATATCTTCATTCATTCGTTCATTCCTTCATTCATTCGTTCATATCTTCATTCATTCGTTCATTCCTTCATTCATTCGTTCATATCTTCATTCTCATTCCTTCATTCATTCGTTCATATCTTCATTCATTCGTTCATTCCTTCCTTCATTCATTCGTTCATTCCTTCATTCATTCGTTCATATCTTCATTCATTCGTTCATTCCTTCATTCATTCGTTCATATCTTCATTCATTCGTTCATTTTTTTATTCATTCGTTCATATCTTTATTCATTCGTTCATTCCTTCATTCATTCGTTTCATATCTTCATTCATTCGTTTCATTCCTTCATTCATTCGTTCATATCTTCATTCATTCCTTCATTCCTTCATTCATTCGTTCATATCTTCATTCATTCGTTCATTCCTTCATTCATTCGTTCATATCTTCATTCATTCGTTCATTCCTTCATTCATTCGTTCATATCTTCATTCATTCGTTCATTCCTTCATTCATTCGTTCATATCTTCATTCATTCGTTCATTCCTTCATTCATTCGTTCATATCTTCATTCATTCGTTCATTCCTTCATTCATTCGTTCATATCTTCATTCATTCGTTCATATCTTCATTCATTCGTTCATATCTTCATTCATTCGTTCATATCTTCATTCATTCGTTCATTCCTTCATTCATTCGTTCATATCTTCATTCATTCGTTCATTCCTTCATTCATTCGTTCATTCCTTCATTCATTCGTTCATATCTTCATTCATTCGTTCATATCTTCATTCATTCGTTCATATCTTCATTCATTCGTTCATATCTTCATTCATTCGTTCCCTCGTGCGTCCATTCGTTCGTTCAAACGTTCATATGTTGTTCGTTTCCTCCTACGTTCGTTCATTCTTTCGTTCGTTCGTTCATTCGTCAATTGATTCGTTCATTCTTTCTTCCATTCAATCGTTCATGCCTTCATTCCTTCATTCATTCGTTTATTCTTTCGTTCATATGTTGTTCGCTTCCTCCTTCATTCGTTCGTTATTTCGTTGGTTCGTTTATTTGACGCGAAATATGTTAATCCAATCAGCGAAACCTGGTTTCAGTTGAGCTCCGACGTCGTTTCGCTGATAATCCACTTAACCCATCGATGCTTCCGGCTCTAATTTGGTTATTAGGATGATCTGTCGTTCGGCATTTCTGCCGATCGTTCCAGCCCCATCAGCCCCCACCCCTTCCCAACCCCTTCCCCACCCACCCCAGGAGGTCCCTGGGTTCGGGTTCCGCAGCTGGGACAGCAGACACCGCTGCGCCAGTTCCACGAGGCATTTGATCCGCTTGCCAAGTCTAATACGGCTAATGGTTTCGAGGCGTTGAAATATGAATGTGCCTCTGGACGAGGCCCAGCGATCATCATACCCAGCCTCTCACTGTCTATACCTGCGGGGGAAAAAATGTCCACGTGTCCACTATGATCTACCTCCATTTGTTCCTACTCATACTTCTTCTCCTCCTCTTTCTAATCCTCCTTCTCCTCCGCTTCCTCCTCGTCCTCCTCGTCCTCCTTTTCCTTCTCTTCTTCTTCCTCCTCCTCTTTTTCCTCCTCCTTCTCCTCCTCCTCTTTTCCTCCTACTTCTCCTCCTCTTCCTTTTCTCATTCTCTTCCTTCTAATCTGTCTCCTCCTCTTTTTCGTTATTCTCTTCCTCATTGTCTTCTTACTCCTCTTCTACCTGCCTATTCTATTCTCCCTTACCTATCCTCCTGTTCTTTATTTCGTACTCTTTCCCCTCTTCAGATTCCTCCTCCTCTTTTTCTCCTCCAACTCATTCTCTTCTTTGTTCTCTGTCTTCTTCTTATAGACTCCTTTTCCTCTTCCTCTGTTCCTTCTCTTCCTCCTCCTCCTTTCCTCTGCTCATCCTCTTCCTTCCTTCTCATCCTCCATCCACCTTCTTTCTCTCCTTCACTTTCTGCTTCCTCCTCTTTCGATTCTTGCTATTCCACTCCCTCCTATACTTATCTTCCACCTCCTCCTCCTTCCTTCTCCTCCTCTTCTTCCTCCTCCTCCTCCTCTCCTCCTCTTCCTCATAGCCTTCTTCTCTCTTTCTCCTCTTCCTCATCCTCTCCCATTTATCAAAACGTCTTCCTGGTTAATGTTCTATGTGGTAAATGTTCCTTTGGCAAGGTTTCATTACCTGTTGCTTTCTTCTGCTAATAACATTATTTGTTTAAGTAATGTTCTGTTAGTTTGGTTAATGTTTTGTTTGGCTACTGTTCTCTTTGACTAATGTTCTCTTTGGCTAACGTTTGGTTTGGCTAATGTTCTCTATGACAAATGTTCCTTTGGGTAATGTTCCCCTTGGCTAAAGTTCTCTTCGGCTAATGTTCCCTTTGGCTAATGTTCCCTTTGGCTACTGTTCTCTGTGGCTAATGTCCTCTGTGGCTAATGTTCCCTTTGGCTAATGTTCCCTTTTGGCTTGAATGTTCCCTTTGGCTACTGTTCTCTGTGGCTAATGTTCCCTTTGGCTAATGTTCCCTTTGGCTAATGTTCCCTTTGGCTACTGTTCTCTGTGGCTAATGTTCCCTTTGGCTAATGTTCCCTTTGGCTAATGTTCCCTTTGGCTAATGTTCCCTTTGGCTACTGTTCTCTGTGGCTAATGTTCCCTTTGGCTAATGTTCCCTTTGGCTAATGTTCCCTTTGGCTACTGTTCTCTGTGGCTAATGTTCCCTTTGGCTACTGTTCTCTGTGGCTAATGTTCCCTTTGGCTACTGTTCTCTGTGGCTAATGTTCCCTTTGGCTACTGTTCTCTAGTGGCTAATGTTCGCTTGTTTTCTCTTTGGTTGACAGAGCAGTGCAGGACTTCTCTAGGAATGCAGACACATGACATCCCAGACTCCGCTCTATCGGCCAGTTCATCCTCTGACCCAGACAATCTTGGACCGTCTAGTGCCAGGTAAACCAGATCTGCAGCATCACCTTTGCCGTCGTCATCATCATCATCATTTCATCATCATCATCCTTGCCGTCGTCTTCATCGGCATCTTATTCATCATCATCATCATCAACATCGCAATCGTTGTCGTCGTCATCATCATCATCATAGTTGTCAAAATGATGATGATGATTTTGAAGAAGACATCATCCATCATCATCGTCGTCTTCAAAATCACAATCGTCATCATTTTCGTAGTTGTCAACATCATCGTTGTCGTCGTTGCCACCGAAGTCTTGATGTAGTGATATTTTTTTATTGGTTTAGCTCTAATCATCAGTATCATCGTCATATTTAATCATCATCATCATCATCATCATCATCATCATCATCATCATCATCATCATCATCATCATCATCATCATCATCATCATCATCATCATCATCATCATCATCATCATCATCATCATCATCACCACCATCATCATCATCAGTAGCAGTAGCAGTAGCAGCAACAGCATAATCATCATCATAACAGGCATATTATTATTATTCATAATCATCATCAGCATCACCATTCACCACCATATTATCAGTCATAGTAATCATCATCATCACCACCATATTATTCATCATCATCATCATCGTCGTCGTCGTCGTTGTCTTTCTGTCGTCTTACCGACTACTAATAAACCCCCATATGGCGCCTAATAAGAAAACAAAGCACTTCTAATCAGGCTATAGCTTGGCACATAGACGCCGTCGCATGCTCTCATACATGAACAAGCCCAGGTGTCCTTATCAGTACTGATACGCCGGCATATGGAGCTTTGATTAGGCCTCTCGTGGCAGTCGTGGGCCTCAGTATGGATCTCTAATTAGGCCTCTCGTGGGCCTTTATTGTATTGGCCTGCGATAGGCTTTTAGAGGTCGAGAACAGTCGGCATTTTTATGCTGGTATTGCCTGCCTTCGTCGGTTGAGCCCAAGGAACGGTGGCATTGGCATCGAGTTGTCTCGGAAATTAAAATTCTGTTGTGCCAATGAAATGCCGCTAATAGATGCCGCAGATAGAGAAGGGGTGGGTGGTTGGGTGGGGGCGGTTGTGTGCAGAGGTCAGTGTGACCCGGATGCCTGATAAGGTTGGTGGTTGGGTGGATTATGTGTGGTTGATAATAATCGTTGGTTAGTGGATGAGTGTTTTCTTAGTCTGACTCTTCTTAAGCCGTGAACGTAGGTGTCTTCAAGATTGGTGGACAATTCTCTGTCTCTTCGCATTAGTGCTCGGTTGCTTCCGTCCGTCCGTTCGTCTATTCTTCAGTCCGTCCGTCCATCCGTCCGTCCTGTCCGTCCGCCCGCCCCTCCGTCTGTTCTTAATCGGCTGCATTTGAAAGACGGTCAAGTGCAATAATTGGATAAAGTCGAAAGAGGGCAGTCCTAAGTTTCCACCTAAGAACCAAAGAACCAACCTTTGCCAATTTGTCCGTTAGTCCACCTGTCCATCCTTTAGTTCGGCGCTCTGTTGCTCCGTTTGCCATTCCTTCCTTTCTTCCTTCTATCCATCTTTCCATCCATCCATCCTTCCTTCCTTCCTTCATCTTTCCTCCCTTATCATCCTTCCTTCCTTCCCTCTTGTTGTCGTTCCTTAGTTACTCTCATTCCTGCCATCATTCCTTCCTTCATTTCTTCCTTCCTTCCTTCTTTCTTTCCTTCCTTCTTCTCTTTCACCTCCATCCCTCCCTCTCTCCATCCAACCTCCCAACCCTCTCTCTCTCCCATCCAACCTCCCAACCCGCTCTCTGTACCCCTACCCTCCCTCATACCTTCATTCTCTCGTATACTCTATGGCTGTTTCTTGCATTCGATGCGAATTATTTATGTCCTTCGATGCCACACAGTTTCATTGCGGGGCGGACGGACGGACGGACGGACAATGTGTCTGCTGCCTTTTGTGTCGCCATCCTAAAACAACGACGCGTCCCTGGTACGCACAAGAATCTGGCAACACATAAATACACTCATCAACAAATACACGTAGAGAAACAAAGCAGCTGACAATGACACCGATTCCATCCTCCTCGCTCTCCTCCCTCATCATCATCCTTCTTCTTTTCACTCCTCCCTCTATCCATTCCTACCTTCTCTTTATCCCTCCCTCCATTCTCCTCCTTCTTTCTCCTCCTCTTCCTCTCTCGTCGTATCTTCCTTCCTTCCTTCCTTCGTCTTCTTCTCCACCTCCTCCTCTCTCCTCTTCCTTGCTCCTCCTCTTCTTCTTCCTCGCTCCTCCTCCTTCTCCTCCTGCCTCTTCTCTTCACTTCTACTTCCTCCTGCTCCTTGCTCTTCCTCTCTCCGCCACCTCATCTCCTCCACTTCCTCCTCCTCCTATTTCATCCCCTTTTTTCCCTTGATCCTGCTACTTCATCCCCTCCTTTTTCTTCTCTTCTTTACCTCCCTCCTTCCTCCTTCTCTTCTCTCCTCTCTCCTCCTCCTCCTCCTACTTCATCTCCCTCCTTTTCCTGCTCCTCCCTTTTCCCTCCTCCTCCTTTCCCATCCTCCTCCTCTTCCTCCTTCTCCTTCTCCTCCTCTCCTCCTCCTTGATGAATTAGGTAGACATCGAACATTTCCCGTACCATGGAACCGCTGCACATTCATTCATTCATTCATTCATTCATTCATTCATTCATTCATTCATTCATTCATTCTAATCATCATTTATTCATTCTTCACTTCATTCATTCATTCATTCATTCATTCACTCATTCATTCGCTAGTTCATTCATTCATTCATTCATCCGTTCATTCAATCCGTAGTTTATTTAGCGCTTCATAGGGCACTTAGAAGCGCTCTAAGCAGAGCCCGACCGAGGGAGAACAGTCACCTCGTGAGTCTATCTTGAAGAGGCGCTATATAAATTTGCAATCACCATCAGAGGTGGATGGAAGGTGTAGGTGGCGTCCCTAGATGGAATTAAACGGGGATCCAGGTGAGATCCATTCCAGGTGGAAGGCTCAACCACTCACCACTCACCAGACACGACCTCGTTTCTGACAAAAGGCGGCAAACTCCGCCAGTTGTTCGCATTTAACAATAGGTGGCGCCAAGCGCGTGTTTATACCCTCCGCGATTCAGCGCTTTTGTTAGGCACGGAAAATGTGCTATATAAAGTGGCATTGATACAAACATACACTGCTTTATGAGGCTCCTATGAGTGGGTCACAGTGGCCGATTAGTTAGAGAGCTCACCTTGTATCGCGGAGTATGGGGTTCGATCCTCCTCCTCTGAGACGGTTACTGAGTAGGGATCTTGAGCAAATCCTTCACTCGCAATTGTTCAGCGCCATCGATTGATGCTTGGTCATTAGATAGTAGCGCTTAGTAAATGTATAATAATAATAATAATAATAATAATAATAATAATAATAATAATAATAATAATAATAATAATAATAGTAATAATAGTAATAATAGTAATAATAATAATAATAATAATAATAATAATAATAATAATAATGATAATAATGATAATAATGATGATAATAATAATAATAATAATAATAATAATAATAATAATAATAATAATAATAATAATAATAATAATAATAATAATAATAATAATAATTGCTTTACCCATAATACATGCGGTCTCAGACTGGATGACGAGGCGGTTCGAATAGCGGTGGGCCTCCGTCTATAGGCACCGTCATTTGTCATCCACACAGCTGCCCATGTGGCACTCTGGTGACCGCCGAAGGCTCGCACGGCCTATCGTGCCGCCTAGGCCCGGGCCGACAAGCCCGACACGCGGTCCTGAATGACCTAATCTGCAGAGGTCTCATTCAAGCGGGCATCCCGGCGGTTAAAGAACCTCCGGGTTTGTCAAGGTCTGATGGTAAAAGACCAGACGGCCTAACACTGATTCCGTGGTGCTCGGGTCGCTGCTTGACCTGGAACGTCACAGTTGCGGACACAGTGGCCCCTTCTTACTTGTCCACAACCTCCAACCAGTCGGGAGGAGCTGCTGAACTGGCTGAAGCCAGAAAAAATGCTAAATACAGCCAACTGATGCAATCCTACCACTTTGTCCCATTGGCTTTTGAAACCATGGGACCACTTAACGCCAAGGGTCTGGCCTTTCTTGCCGACCTGGGGTCGTCTCTTGGGCCAAATTTCGGGCGACCCAAGAGAAACCAGTTTCTTGTTCCAGTGCCTGTCCGTTGTAATCCAACGTTTCAACGCTGTTGCGTTCCACAGTACTTTTATTCTTCCAGATCTTGACAAGGATGGCCACTCCAGAGTAAACATTGCTTATTAATATCTGACACCTGAGGGATTATAGATACCTCGGGTAAAAAAAATAATAATAATAATAATTGAGTTCTGTAGACTTTTTTGCCTGCCCACCAACTGAACGAAGGAATTTTTACCCGTACGGAAAGTTCCCGACTCAGGACACCTGTTGTTCATTCCTCTTCATCTCTTGCGTCAGTCATGAACTTTGACCTTATCAACAAAACACGCAATACAACATAGCAAAACACAATGTAATAGAATACAGCACGTTACAATACATAGATTTAAATACAATCATTACAATACAGTACAGCATAATAAGCAATTCATTACAAAATATATTAGAACACAATACCTTCAGAAAAAGTGAAGGTGCGGCACTTAGGCGTGCGACAATAAGTTAGGCTTGTATCTGTTACTTTCCTCTAGATCAGAGACTGCCACAATACATTTCTAATATACAGCCCATTACAAAATATATTAGAACACAATACCTTGACAAAAAGTATATTAGAATACAATACATTACATCTGGTTACGGAGCCAACGAAACAACATCCGTAACATTACAGAGACGTCGAGAACAGTAGCCCCCTCTCCACTGGATACTCTACAGAGCCTTCTTAGAAACAAAGCCTGTCTCCGTCGCATCTATACAGTAATTGACTGGTCTGCTGGAGTCTTTCCAGACGGCGCGTATTCCCGCTTTGCTACTTAGCGTCATTAAACCAATGGCTGGCGTAGCGCTACGCTGGACAGGAGTGACATCGGAGCAGACGACAATGACGCAGAGAAGTCCTCGTGCGACGTCTGTCGGTCATAAATCAAAATTAACGACGTTCGCATGACGAACAGATTTGTCGCTAGTAGACACAGCCATCAATCTACCTTTCTTCTTTCCTCTTGTTCTTGTTCTTCTTCTGATTCTTGTTCTTCTTTTTGTTCTTCTTCTTTTCTTCTTCTTGTTCTTGTTCTTGTTCTTGTTCTTGTTCTTGTTCTTCTTGTTCTTCTTGTTCTTCTTGTTCTTCTTGTTCTTCTTGTTCTTCTTGTTCTTCTTGTTCTTCATCTGGTTCTTGTTCTTGTTCTTCATCTGTTCTTGTTCTTCATCTTGTTCTTGTTCTTCTTCTTGTTCTTGTTTTTGTTTTTGTTCTTGTTCTTCTTGTTCTTGTTCTTCTTGTTCTTCTTCTTCTTCTTCGTCTTCTTGTTCTTCTTGTTCTTCTTGTTCTTGTTCTTCATCTTCTTGTTCTTCTTCTTGTTCTTGTTCTTGTTCTTCTTCTTCTTCTTCTTCTTCGTCCTTGTTCTTGTTCTTCTTGTTCTTCTTGTTCTTGTTCTTGTTCTTGTTCTTCCTGTTCTTGTTCTTGTTCTTCTTCTTGTTCTTGTTTATTCTCCATCTTGTTCTTGTTCTTGTTCTTGTTCTTGTTCTTGTTCTTGTTCTTGTTCTTGTTCTTGTTCTTGTTCTTGTTCTTGTTCTTGTTCTTGTTCTTGTTCTTGTTCTTGTTCTTGTTCTTGTTCTCGTTCTTGTTCTCGTTCTTTCTCGTTCTTTCTCGTTCTCGTTCTTCTTCTCGTTCTCGTTCTCGTTCTCGTTCTCGTTCTCGTTCTCGTTCTCGTTCTTCTCGTTCTCGTTCTTCTTGTTCTCTTTCTCGTTCTCGTTCTTGTTCTTGTTCGTTCTCGTTCTCGTTCTTCTCGTGTTCTTGTTCTTGTTCTTGTTCTTGTTCTTGTTCTTCTTCTTCTTCTTGTTCTTCTTCTTCTTCTTCTTCTTCTTCTTCTTCTTCTTGTTCTTCTTCTTCTTCTTCTTCTTCTTCTTCTTCTTCTTCTTCTTCTTCTTGTTCTTGTTCTTCTTCTTGTTCCTGTTCTTCCTGTTCTTCTTGTTCTTCTTGTTCTTGTTCTTCATCTGGTTCTTGTTTTTTCTCCATCTTGTTCTTGTTCTTGTTCTTGTTCTTGTTCTTGTTCTTGTTCTTGTTCTTGTTCTTGTTCTTGTTCTTGTTCTTGTTCTTGTTCTTGTTCTTGTTCTTGTTCTTGTTCTTGTTCTTGTTCTTGTTCTTGTTCTTGTTCTTGTTCTTGTTCTTGTTCTTGTTCTTGTTCTTGTTCTTGTTCTTGTTCTTGTTCTTGTTCTTGTTCTTCTTGTTCTTCTTGTTCTTCTTGGTCTTGTTGTTGTTCTTGTTGTTGTTCTTGTTGTTCTTCTACTTCTTCTTCGTCTTCTTCTTCGTCTTCTTCTTCGCATTCTCCTTTGCATTCTTCTTCGTCGCACTCTTCTTTATCGCATTCTTCTGCATCGCATTCTTCACATTCTTTTTCGCATTCATCGTCTCATTCTTCTTCGCATTTTTCTTCTGCGACGACTACTGGCAAGCATCGCGGGCTCTTTGAAAACTCCCATTATCGGTGCCCTGAAATTTATTACGTCTGGCAGCGGGGGAATTCCTGTCCCACTCCGCTGCTGGCTCTGCCTATAAGTGATTAGCCAATAACCGCCGAATGCATTTATATATATATATATATATCCAACAATATATATATCCAAGGGTATATATATGTATATATATATATATATATATATGCATGTATGTATATATGTACATGGATATTATGGGGATAGATGGATGAACAAAGACGGCAGAATGATGCCATCGGAACGAGTTGTAACTCAATTTGGATTGCTCTTTCATGCTCTCCGTGCTGTTACTACTACCATGCTCGGCTACACACACGTACACTCGTATATATATATGCACACATGTATATATATATATCTTATACATCTATTCATCTGAAACCTATGTATGTGTATGTGTATATGCCCTATTATATAAAACTACGTTGGCCCTATAATGTGTAATTGCCGAGAATGGATTTATGACTGGGTGCAAATGCTCTTAGGGCAAGCCAGATTATTAAGTGCTCGTCTTTAGCTCTGACGTTCGACCAGGGTCCCAGGGTCTTCATCCAGAGAAAGCAAAACTAATGACGTAACTTTGACGTCTTTGTCATATGTGCATCGGTTGTATGTATGACAGGTTGTACTCCATCCTCCTATGCCTTAGAGGACTGTGTATCTCATTGTCATCATTACCTGGGTTTAAATCTCTTCGTTCTGCAGAACAGGATGATCTCCTGGGTGTTTCCAGTCGCTTACACTGGTCCAGTTAGCTACATCAGAGGGGCCCGATAGCGCATTCGAGAACACACTGGCATAGAGAGCGAGAGGTACCGAGTTCGAGTCGTTGTAGGGCGGACATGCTTTGTAGGCTGCTATTAGCGCCGTATAATTGCAGGCTGTGCTGTTCTGTTAGTAGTTAAGATTTATGTCTTCTGTCATTTGTATTCTTGTGAAGTGTTTCAATTGCATAACTGTACACTGTAACCGGTTGCGGTTTGTCAACCGGATTGTTTCAATAAAGCATAATTATTATTAACTACATTGGCTAGAGCGTAGGCTGCGTCTCATGCGCCTCTGTGTTAGAGAGCGTGAGGATCGCTGTTTGCCTCCCAAAGTTGGTTATTTAAGAGATTTAATTCTAGGCTAGTACACGGGGACCTTAAATGACGTGGCACCCATTCAAAGGGGCAGCAGTATTGAAAGATCTCACCCGATCAATTCATAAAAATAAGCAGGGTCGAGCAGAGGCGAAAATCTGTACATAACTTTGGGTGGGCAGATTATACGAGGGTCGGCTTTTTGGGGGGGGGACAGAAGGGCTTAGGTAAAAACTTGGGGACAGTCCCCCTCTTTCCCCCCATGATTTACGCCACTGGGAGGCCATATACGGTAGCTCTAGCACGGTCCGTACACGGGGACCTTAGATGGCGTGGTGTCCATTCAAACGGGCAGCGGTGGTGAAGGATCTCACTCAAGCAGTTCATTAAAAATTGAACAGGG
The DNA here is from genome assembly GCA_020284085.1 of Aporrectodea caliginosa. Classification (NCBI taxonomy): domain Eukaryota; kingdom Metazoa; phylum Annelida; class Clitellata; order Crassiclitellata; family Lumbricidae; genus Aporrectodea; species Aporrectodea caliginosa. Next base: position 463,445 of record JACEVL010000511.1, on the reverse strand, counting down.
TCGAGGCCATATACGGTAGCTATAGAAAATCGAGTACATTTACATTTAGACAATGCAAAATGGAGGCCTTGCAGGGGTCGACCATGCAGTCTTTCGGCGACATTGAGCTTCTTCTACTTCTCATGCCATTGTTTCGCAACCGGTTGAAGACCGTCTTGTGTAATCGGGCCGAGAGAGCCTCTAATGAGTTTTCTTAGAGAGGCGCTATATAAATAGGCATTTACAATTACAAATACATTTACAATACATGCTGCATACGTGCATTCATACATACCTACGTTAAATTCATACATACATACATACATACATATATGCATAAATGCATACTTACATAAATACATACATACATACATACATACATACCGTAACATACATACATACATACATACATACATACATACATACATACATACAAATAGGTACATACATACATACATGCATACATATATCATACTATCATTGGACCCTCCACCTGGAATGGGTTCCCGCTTGAACTGCGCTTATACTCCCGCGAAATAATATACCTGTTTTCTTACCAGAAGCTTTTTAAAAAAACCGTGGTTGCCCTGGGAGTGCCTCTGAAAAGGTACCTTGAATGGGCGCTATATAAATATTTTTAATGAATGAATACTCACACATACATACATTTAATATTTACATACATACGCATACAACCTCCAGGAATATAACATTCATGCAATGGCCGACTGGTCAAGCGATTTCCTTGCAGCGCGTAATGACGTGGTTTCGATCCTCCCCTGAGTCAGTTCCCCCATTTGACCGTTGGACCAAGTCTTTCAGGCATCGACGCCTTTACGTGTTGGAACTTGGAACTGGCGCCAAATGAATGTGGAAAATGAATAAATAAGTAAGCAGACCACGCAAGTCCATGCATCGCTGAAACCGATTTAACTCTTCATTAGGTTATTTTTCTGTTGGCGCCGA
>JACEVL010000511.1:437500-457500 GCA_020284085.1 Aporrectodea caliginosa | reverse complement strand
CACTCACATTCATAGATCTACATCATAGACTACATGCATATATATATACACACAAATATATGTGTGTATGTATATATATGCATATATATATATGTATATGTATCTTTGACCGTAGATATACGGTATATCCGCCTATACGAGATGTATTCAAAAGGAATCAATGGAGTATGTCCTCAGGTATTTTACCACACATTTAGCACTATGATCTATGATCCCAATTATCTTGAGCATACCAAGTCATACATATTCTATATCATATCATATATTTGCATGATATATTATTTGTGAATATATATATATATATATATATTGTGAATATATATATATTGTGAATATATATATGTACATATATTTTTTGAATATATATATATATGTATATATATATATAGTGAAATATATATATATGTTGTGTATATATATATATTGTGAATATATATGTTCATATATTTTTGTGAATATATATATATTGTGAATTTATATATATATATATATATATATGTGAATATATATATATATTTTTATATGTATGTATATATATAGTTTATATGCGTACGTGGACACTTCCTCTGTCCGGACGTGTCGTCTGCTGATTTCTTGTCGTCTAATCAGTTTCGTATTATTTGGACGTCCTTCCGTTGTAGAGGAAGTGGGGCGAGGTCACGGCATGTGGCAATCAATGCCTTCTGGCCACGCTGCAGGGACCGACAACTTACTTTTGTAGCGCTGGCACTATATCGTGGTTCGACCTAGGACTAATATTAATCCTAGGTTCGACTGAATTTGTAACTAGCAAATTATCATCAGATTTTTATGCATTGTTCTGCAAATTGTTCTTATTACTATTTTTAATATTATGATGTTGATATCGTTAAATAATAATATAATAATAATAATAATAATAATAATAATAATAATAATAATAATAATAATAATAATAATAATAATAATAATGTCGTCTCTCTGTCTGCCGTGAAGTCAACGTTCCTGTTACGCGAGTCCGCTGTAGGTAAATGAGTACCAGCCTATTTGCTCACACAAGGGACAACGGCCGGGGGCCAAGAGGAGTGTACCAGTAGGCACTGACAGACAGATGACACCCTTACACGAAACCACGACATCATCTAGGAGAGGGGAGGTGGAGTTGGAGAGGACGGGAAGAGGGACAGGGAGAGGCAGAGGCAGAGGCAGAGGCCGGAAGAGGGGGGGGAGGGAAGTTTATGAAGGTAATTTCAACCGTCTTAATACGTCTAGTAATAATAGTAATAACTAATAACGATTTCAAACTTATATATAGCATTTTTCTGGAATGGGTATTATTATTATTTATTTTTTATTTTTTTACCCGAGGTATCAAGGATCCCTCAGGATTTAGGAAAAATTGCTATAAGGAGCAGGAAATATTATTATTATTATTATTATTATTATTATTATTACTATTATTATTATTATTATTATTATTATTATTACTATTATTATTATTATTATTATTATTATTATTATTATTATTATTATTATTATTATTATTATTATTATTACTATTATTATTATTATTATTATTATTATTATTATTATTATTATTATTATTATTATTATTATTATTACTATTATTATTATTATTATTATTATTATTATTATTATTATTATTATTATTATTATTATTATTATTATTATTATTATTATTATTATTATTATTATTATTATTATTATTATTATTATTATTTTTTTTTTATGCCCTGAGGTACTTCATTCCCCCAGGGACTTATAAAATTATAAAAGCAGTGCATCTGGAACGGCTATTCATCCATGCCGGGCGTGTATTATTATTATTATTATTATTATTATTATTATTATTATTATTTGCAATATGAGCATTAGTGTTATTGCTTTTACGATGTAGGTCGAAATGTCGTCCAGCTATAGTCCCTCCGAAATAAAAAAAAGATCTGGTTATTTTGTCTGTTGTCATTTTGTTATTGTCGCTGTAATTGATGCCCTTGTCGTTCTTAATGAAGCCAATAAATGAAGACGGAGTTCTTTGTTGTTGTTGTAAACAATGGGAGCTTTGCGAAAACGAGACAGACAGACAGACAGACAGACATACCGACAGATGGACAGAGGCAGAGACAGAGACAGACAGAGAAACAGAGACAGAGAACGGACAGATACAGACAGACAGAGACAAAGACAGACAGATAGAGACATACATACACACATACATACATGATACATACATACCTATGTATGCAAACATATATATGTTCGCATATATCCATACATACATTATACGTAAATACATACATAGATGCATTCAAACATGCATGTGCATACATGTGTGCGTGTGTGTGTCAAAACATGCGTGTGTGCGTGTACATACATACATGTGTACATACATGTGTGTGTACATGTGTACATGTGATACATGTACATACATGTGTGTGTGTGAGTTTGTGCGTACATGCGTGTGCGCGTGTGTGCGCTTGTGTGTGTGTGAATGTGAGTGTGTGTGCGTGTGTGCTTTCATACACGCATATACATATGCGCTAAATGAATGCAGATGAAATGACCTGTATAATGGACTGTGGTGTTGTTTAAGGATTCGGACGGAGAGCAACGGTGGAGCGTGGTGTCCGCGGAACCTCGTCTCCAAGGACGTCTACGAATTTCTCCAGATTGACTTCGACGAACTGAAGGTCATCACCCTCGTCGAAACACAGGGACGGTTCGGACACGGACAGGTGCGGCGGCCAATTTCCCTTCTCAATTACCTAAAATAATTAATTAATCCGGTTGTAATTTTGTTTCCTAATATGTCTACTATTCCCGACGGACTGTTTCCGACACTGCGCAATGATACCTTTAAGAGTGCTTCGGTCACTGCGCATTGATACGTTTTGTAATTAGGTCGACGATCTCTTGAGTGTGAGTTTCGAGTCTCGTCACACTGGTTGAGTGTTCGACTTCCCTGCACTAGGTCGCGAGTTCAAATCTTCTGATAAGACAGTTAAATGTAAGTAGGTAAGTTAGTAAGTAAGTTTATGAGTTATTACTGCACTTGCAAACGCACAATGGGACATCTCGTACGACTTTTAATCAAACCAGATTCGTTTTCTTAGCTAAAACTTAAATTAGATTTTAATGAGACGACTAGATCTAAATCAAATATATGCTACAAGTAGGCTGCGATATTTTCTAACGCATTTTGGTATACTTTTCACTATTGTATGCATTGGTTTTGGAGAGTGTTAATAAAGATTGCTTAAGCCTACTTATTTACATAGATTAGACTAGATTATATTGTTCTATATTGTATTACATTGTTTTATATTGTATTTATTAGATTGTAGTATAGTTGATAATGCGGAATAAGGTTACGATAAGCACTAATTAGCCACGTCCTCCTTTGCCCCACAGAATGATGTCGTTTAAAATGCGCTATATAAATTTGACTTGGTTTCCAGGGTCAGGAGTACACGGAGCAGTTCCTGTTGGAATACCAGAGAGAAGAGAACGGAAGGTGGTTTCGCTTCCGGAACCGACGTGGTCACGAGGTACAGTTCTAGAGTCTTTTCAGAACTTTTATAGCGCCGTTTCGTCACTGAAATTGATAGATTGTGTAGGAATAATAGTCAGACGACAACTACGTAAAGTAAAGTAAAATAAGGTAATTGCCAGTTGGTCACAGGCCTCTACAAATCGGCAATATTCCGAGAGGTACTGGTCCAGACATAGAGTTACAGAGGGATACAGAAAGTTACAATTGGGTACAGATACAAATAGATAGAGCTTTGGAGCTATACAATACACTCTTAGCACCGTCCACCGTTGTTGCCGTCTGAATATATCTGTCTGCTCGAACGTGCTCCTGACTTGGGACAAAGCCTGGTCTTCTCCGTCTACTGATTCTGATTTGACTGAGTAATATGGTTCCAGCGATTTGTTTTTTAATTATTACGATAACGATTACAGTGATGATGATGACGATGTTTGTCAGGGATTTTGGTCAGCCTTGTAAGTAGCGAATATGTAAATTAGGGCACCTGACTGTGACGTAACCTCCGCGTTAGAATCCTCACTCTATTCACTACTCTCGTACAATGAACTTTTAGGTTTACTATGGAGCGAGAGTACTTACAAGAATTCAATCAAAGTGATATCTATAGGGTTAGTGCTTTTTCTGAGACAAAACGCAGTCACACCTTTAGAATTCCAGCCCATTGACAAAACCCTCTGCCTCGGGGTACAAACTAATTGCCACTTGAGGGTGCTCACTTCTTTGGACCGCGTTCCAGTGACGTCTTGCGGTTTGCCCGGAGCTTTTCTCTACACGGCATTTTGCAAGGTGCAACTGGAATTGAAGGAAACGGTTCTGGAGCGGTTCTGGAATGGTTTCGGGAAATGTCTGAACACGGAAACAACATTATCCGTCTTTCAGTCTGGATCTGTCCTTCCTTCAGTCGTTCAGTGTACCCGCGGCTATGCCTTCCTCTGATCTGCCCGAACGTGCATAGGCCTACGTAAGCACTGTAGGACTCTCTGCGTATACATAGGCTTTGGATTAAAAGATCGAAGACGAGCCGTGGGATATTGCACGGCGCTATATAAATGACCATGTACATGCATGCATACGTACGTGCATGCAAACATAGTGCACATAATTATACTATGTAAAGGGTGCGCACGCACCGAAACACGTCCTATAGTACAGGGTATTGAACTATATGAGTATTTTGAAAACAGATCTGGTAAATAAAGTCACTAGTAGGCCTAATGAGTCTCTCTCTGTGTATTCTCATTCAGTCACTCTATTTACGAAAATATTTATTTATCTATGAAATTATTTATTTATTCATTTAATTAGATATTTTGATGCCTTCAGTTAATTATTAATTATAATCAAAGAATTAATTAAATTGTCTATTTGTGTATTTCTTCAATTTATATATTTCTTATTTATTCGTTCAATTATTTACTAAACTATTTATTTAGTTATTTATTAATTCAATCAATTATTTATACATTTTAAATTTATATGTTCAGTTAGTTATTTACTGAATTTATTTATTCATTAAATTATTATTTTAAATATATTTATTTACTTACTTCTTGCGCGCGAAAGATGAGGTTTGAAAAAAGTGCTTGTGAACGACTACCCTATACTAAGCATTAATGGAACTCCCCTCTCCAGAGTTGAGTCCACAAAATTTCTGGGAGTCTATGTAGACCAGCATCTAACATGGAAGGACCACATAAAATGTATCTCTTCAAAAATTGCTAAAAATACTGGGATCATAGCACGCACTGCATACCTCTTACCACCCTCTGTTCGCATAAAATTATACTATACACTTGTATATCCATACTTAGCATACAGTAACTGTAATCTGATATGGGCATCGACCTACACCACTAGATTGCATAGACTGATAATACTGCAAAAAAGGGTAATTCGCATAGTGGCTGGTGCTGCATATGGATCACATACTGCCCCACTATTCTACAAGTTTAACATACTAAAATTTGAACAAATCAAGCTTTATCAAACTGGTGAATTCATGTACCGTTATGACCATGGCTTGCTTCCTGCTGTTTATAAGGGCTTTTTAGTCTTGCTTCAGAAATACATTCCCATTCTACAAGAAACTCTAGGAATTATAGATACATCTTTGCTCGTACTAACTCCCGTCTGTTCTCAGTTAGAGCTACTGGACCTTCAATCTGGAATAACATTCCACAAGGAATTAGGCAATCTCCGTCATTAGTATTGTTTAAAAAAAGCTACGAACGTATTTGATTGGTGTTAATAATAATGTTTCTGGATGAATCCTAATGTCTGTGCATAATACTTAGATCTACCTCCCACGCTGCCACGCATGTTTTCTTTTGCAATGATTCATTTATGTCTTTTTTGGTTTTCCTAATTTAGTTAAGATTCTGATTTGCCTAATTTGGTTAAGATTCTATCAAGTAATAGAAACTACCTACTGTCATACTTAGTAAACATTTCTAGGCCGTTGCATCTTTTTGTTTAACTTGTACATAGGTGGTCCTACTTAGTGGGATTAATGATCCCTTCAGGGCCTTTCCTTGTGGCCATCTTCTATCGTTTGTGTACTTTGTAACGATTTGTGTTTCAGATCTTTCAGGGCAACATGAACACTTACATCGCTGAACTGAGGGAGGTCGAGCCTCCGATCATCGCTCGGAGAATGAGGTTCGTTCCCTACAGCACTCACCCAAAGACCGTCTGTCTACGCGTAGAAGTCTACGGATGCACCTGGCTAGGTATACACACCGTCTTATAACGACGAACAGTCTCATTTTCTAGCTCAGTATTAATGCTCTGAATGAATTACTTAGTTAACGAAGGAACAGATAAACGAATGAATGAACGAATAAATGAACAAATGAAAGAATGATATTATATGCTATGGGGCGTTACGATGAAGCGCCAATATAGACGCTTCCATTGCATAGCAACGCGTCCCTTTTTGACCTTGAAAACCCCATATATCGGGCCGCGTAACTCCGTCCAGATCCCATAATTATTATGTAGATCTGAAAACGATTTCTTTTCAAAGTGACGCGCTGGTTTTTACCTACAGGCACACTTGTTAGATCCATGCATGTAGCTACTATTTGCCAGGAAGCGCACACATCAGCACTTCCATTGAATAGCAGGGCGTTGCTTTTCTGACCATGAAAGATCCCTATCGGGTTGCGCAACTCCATCCAGACACCTTCTGCAGCTGTCTACGTATAGAGACCGCATATTCTTCTTGTTACAGAGACACTAGGTCTATGCATAATGTCTGCTTCTGAGTAGACGGGCGAACATAGACACTTTCATTGCCTAGCAGAGCGTCAGTTTTGTAAACACGGAAACCCCGATCGAGTGGGGGAGCTCTGTCCAGATGCCCTCTGAAAGTAGACCTTAAAACAATTCCTATGCATAGCGACGCTCTTGTTCTATAGCTATGTAGAAACTTGTTGGGTCCATGCATAGCGTCTATTTTTCAATAAACACGAACATAATACCTTCCACAATTATACAGCAATGCGTTGTTAAAACGTCGACCCATCTACAGTTTAATGAATAGCAACTAGGCCTATAGCATTCATAAAGATAGACATTATTATGGTGTATGTAGCCGTATGAATTGACGGCGTTTCCAGGGATGGTGCCCAGGATGGCTAGAGATGAGACGACAACAGGTAAACATTGGAAGATCTAGTTAGCAACGTCAACCATGCGTAGCGGACTGTGACCGATCGAGACTGAAGACTGACATAATGATTGACTTAAACAATGCGTACTTCAGGAAACTTAAGTACCACTTTCGACCAATTAAGAAAATGCGCCAACGGCCATTGTCTCAGAATGAGGAAACGAACGAGGTGATGGAGTGCATCACTAATTATATCTGCTTAGTTTAAATTAATTTACATCTAATCTAATCCATATCCAATTTAAATCTAATCCAAACTTAATCCTAATCCAATCCAAACCCAACTACAAACCTAATCCAAATCTAATCCAAACTAATCCAAATCTAATCCAAACTAATCCAAACCCAACACAAACCTAATCCAAACCTAATTCAAACTAATCCAGACCCAACACAAACCTAATCCAAACCTAATCCAAAATAATCCAAACCCGACACAAACCTAATCCAAACCTAATCCAAACTAATCGAAACCCAACACAAACCTAATCCAAACCTAATCCAAACTAATCCAAGCCCAACACAAACCTAATCCAAACCTAATCCAAACTAATCCAAACCCAACACAAACCTAATCCAAACCTAATCCAAACTAATCCAAGCCCAACACAAACCTAATCCAAACCTAATCCAAACCTAATCGAAACCCAGCACAAACCTAATCCAAACCCAACACAAACCTAATCCAAACCTAATCCAAACCCAACACAAGCCTAATCCAAACCTAATCCAAACTAATCGAAACCTAATCCAAACCCAACACAAACCTAATCCAAACCTAATCCAAACTAATCCAAACCCAACACAAACCTAATCCAAACCTAATCCAACCTAATCCAAACTAATCCAAACCCAACACAAACCTAATCCAAACCTAATCCAAACCTAATCCAAACCTAATCCAAACCTAATCCAGACCCACCACAAACCTAATCCAAATCTAATCCAAACGGTGACCAAACCTTATCCAGACCCAACAAAAACCTAATCCAAATCTAATCCAAACAAATCCAAACCCAACACAAACCTAATCCAAATCTAATCCAAATCTAATCCAAACCTAATCGAAACCCAGCACAAACCTAATCCAAATATAATCCAAATCTAATCCAAACCTAATCGAAACCCAGCACAAACCTAATCCAAATCTAATCCAAACCTAATCCAAACCTAATCGAAACCCAGCACAAACCTAATCCAAATCTAATCCAAACCTAATCCAAACTAATCCAAACCCAACACAAACCTAATCCAAATCTAATCCAAATCTATTCCAAACTAATCCAAACCCAGCGCACAAACCTAATCCAAATCTAATCCAAATCTAATCCAAACTAATCCAAACCCAACACAAACCTAATCCAAATCTAATCCAAATCTATTCCAAACTAATCCAAACCCAGCACAAACCTAATCCAAATCTAATCCAAATCTATTCCAAACTAATCCAAACCCAGCACAAACCTAATCCAAATCTAATCCAAATCTAATCCAAACTAATCCAAACCCAGCACAAACCTAATCCAAATCTAATCCAAATCTATTCCAAACTAGTCCAAACCCAGCACAAACCTAATCCAAATCTAATCCAAATCTATTCCAAACTAATCCAGGCCCAGCACAAACTAATCCAAATCAATCCAAATCTATTCCAAACTAATCCAAACCCAGCACAAACCTAATCCAAATCTAATCCAAATCTATTCCAAACTAATCCAAACCCAGCACAAACCTAATCCAAATCTAATCCAAATCTATTCCAAACTAATCCAAACCCAGCACAAACCTAATCCAAATCTAATCCAAACCTAGTCCAAACCCAACACAAACCTAATCCTATTCTAATCCAAACCCAATAGAACTCGGATTAGATTAGATTAGATTAGATTGGATGGTAACGGATGGGATAAGATCGAAGTGTGACGTGGTGTTTGTTTAGATGGAGCCGTGTCGTACAGCATGCCGCAGGGAGAGAAGAGAGGTCCGGAACTCGACCTCTACGATTTCACCTACGACGGAACCATCAGCGGCAGCTACCTGTACGGAGGTCTCGGCCAGCTGATGGACGGCTCCGAGGGCCAGTCGAACTTCCGGTTGGACCCTCACAGCCTCGGCATCAAGGGCTACGAATGGGTCGGCTGGAAGAACGAGTCCCTGGGTTCGAACCCCGTCGAGATCGTCTTCAAGTTCGACGCAGTGCGTAATTTCACTACGCTGCGTGTTCACACGAACAACATGTTTACGAAGGAGGCCCGAGTCTTCTGCCAGGCCCGGATCCACTTCGGCCTTGACGCTAGTCCTTGGAACGGCCTTCCGGTCGAGTACAGCTACGGCAGGGACCCTCTGATCGAGTACGCGAGGACGGTCAGCATCCCGCTCAAACAGAACATCGGACAGTTCGTCAAGGTCCAGCTGTTCTTCGATTCCAAGTGGCTGATGATCAGCGAGATACAGTTCGAATCCGGTGAGTTCATGACGATGATTTGTGACATGGTGGATGGATGGATGGATGGATTAAAGGATGGATGAATGGATGGAACGGATGGATGGATGGAAGGATGGATGGATGGATGGATGGATGGATGGATGGATGGATGGATGATGGATGGATGGATGGATGGATGGATGGATGGATGGATGGATGGATGGATGGATGATGGATGGATGGATGGATGGATGGATGGATGGATGGATGGATGGATGGATGGATGGATGGATGGATGGATGGATGGATGGATGGATGGATGGATGGATGGATGGATGGATGGATGGAAGGAATGAAGGAAGGAAGGAAGGATGGATGGAACGGTGGATGGGTGGAAGGAAGGAAGGAAGGAAGGAAGGAAGGAAGGAAGGAAGGAAGGAAGGAAGGAAGGAAGGAAGGAAGGAAGGAAGGAAGGATGGAAGGAAGGAAAGGAAGGAAGGAAGGATGGATGGAAGGATGGATGGATGGATGGATGGATGGATGGACGGTGAAGGATCCCGGAAGAAGGATTAACATCGGACAGTTCGTCAAGGTCCAGCTGTTCTTCGATTCCAAGTGGCTGATGATCAGCGAGATACAGTTCGAATCCGGTGAGTTCATGACGATGATTTTGATGGATGGTGGATGGGTGGGTGGATGGATTAAAGGGTGGATTAATGGATGGAACGGTGGATGGGTGGAAGGAAAGAAGAAAGGATGGAAGGATGGAAGGAGGGATGGATGGATGGATGGATGTGTGGATGGGTGGATGAATGGGTGGGTATGTATAATATATACAGTGAGGACTGCACAAATTTTCAGGTCGATATCAACTGCTTTTAAACAATGGAACCTACCATTGAAATGCATATGTATGTTACAACTATGAACCCAATATACAAGCGGCTTAGTGCAAAGCGGCTGTCTATTATGCCAACAGCTGCTGTGAGACTGATTCAGTCCAGCTAAATAGTAGGTGTTCAGGTAGTGCACAAGCACACTGTCTATTATGCACACACACACACACTGTGAGACTGATTCAGTCACAGCACAAATAGTAGGTGTTCAGGTCGCGCAGCACACATCACACACACAACACACACACACACACACACACACACACACACACACACACACACACACACACACACACACACACACACACACACACGCACACAGGCATGAATAATTCATTTTCCCTCATTTCGACGTCATTAACTATTGAGGCAAGCGATCGTTTTCCATTACACCGACCGAAATCGATCGCTCCATGCATCCGTCAGCAGTGGGAACACTGACGGTAAAAAAATTAAGCATAAAGCATCATTGTTTAAACGTAGCCGCCGCCATTCGAGTTCCCTGGACGGACATTGAAAACACTCACGCCTGCTGTAAACATTTCGACGAAAGCGCGCTCGGTGATGGACAGAAAAGCGAATACAAACAGCTCAGTGAGGTATTTGCCTTTTCAGTGCAGGATTTAGACCCATATGAAATGATTCCCACTGCTCACAGATCAACAACAAGTTAACCCAATTCAAAACACAGGCCTACCGGTGTCGCGTTGTCTATAGGCTGTCGCCCTTCTTTATTGTAAATGTAAATGTACTTGTTTTGTGTAGCGACCGAATGTCGCATCGACCCTCCTCATTTTTCAATGAATTGATCGGGTGTGATCATTCACCACCGCTTGCTCGTTTGAATGGACGCCACGCCATTTAAAGCCAGGGCCGTTTAAAAGTCGTCGTAGGACCTACAGGCACTCTTGCACTCGTAGACCCCAACTGCCAGCTCTGCATTAAAACTAAACGCATAATTACATGGTTCTAGGATAATAACCCCCGGACAATAACCAACGGGCAATAACCACCCGGACAATAACCCCCGAGCCAATAACCCCCCGTTAAATAACCCCCTGACTACATGGAATAGCTCACAACCTTTCTTCTTAAGTTCAATAAACTAATTAACAATAAACAACATTTTCTTTTACACATTTAATTTCATACTCTGATGTTGCATCGTTCTCTAACATAATTATGTCTAATAAATTAATATATAAACTGTATAATTAATATACAACATTTGTATATTTATATACTTAATATATCAGCATAGGGGTTATTGTTCCGGGGGTTATTGGCACGGGGGTTATTGGCACGGGAGGGTTATTGGCACGGGAGGGTTATTGTCCGGGGGTTATTGTCCGGGGGTTATTGCCCGGGGGTTATTGTCCGGGTGGTAGGCCTAATTGTCCTGCTACCAATTACATGTACGCAATCACTAAACATCTAAATTTAAATAACTAAACCCAATTACATGCAAACGAGCAGCGTTCTGTCGGCTCCTGTTGATATGATTGATTAAACGAAAATACATTACAATGGAATACAATATTTACTGACGTCATTTAGGGCCCAACCGTTGGAGATTCTGTGACTCTCTTCTAATCGTTTTCGTCCCAGACGAAACCCGTCTTAGCAGGCTTCTCTGCCTTCTCTCTCCCAATTCTCCGGGCAACTGGACTCGAACCTCCACCCAGCGTCTATGGGCAGCCTATCTGATACGACGCAGCGCTCGTGAATAAGCTGGTGCCCTACGCTTGGCTTTTAAGTAGCAAGTTACAACTTTGATATTACGATCACGATTTTCGATTGATTTGTTAAACATCAAAATCCATTAAAATAACAGGTCCTTGTATAGGAATGCAATTGGAGGGGCTTTGCAACTGAACTGGGGTACTAGCCTCCTTGCTATACAGTTGCCGGGGTACTATCAGCCGCGCAAAGTAAACTTTTAGAATTTAAGAGGACTTGAAAAGTGATAGATAAGTTTATTAATATGAAAAAGTTCAATTTGAGAGTGAGTGTGGACGAGTTCAAAGTTAAATATTGGGAAAAGAATTCAAAATGACGCGGCTGATCGTCCCAATCATCCGAATGAAGCACTACATCGCTTAGCCTGGGTCATGAAAATGCTTTTACCGGTTGCGGTACCGTATTAATAGCTTTCATAAAAGTACGGTCTGCATCTCTGATGCCAAGCGGCACGCGTCTTCCATCAAATGGTGCGTAACAAACGCTGCTTTCCAACGACCATGGCCTCCCTCTCAGGGCATGTCGAACACGCACTCCCACAGTTAAATACAGATATAAAATTCGACCTTCCAGTCTTGACTAACTCTGCAGAAACCACGGTAACAGAACATTGACACTCAGCAGTAAAACTCTTAGTGCAACGACAATCGCAGTTCACACAGGCTAACATTCCTCTCTTCAACAACCAACAATGCGAATCGTAACCGTATAAGATCCAAACTTCTAAAGCGTCTCTCGAAAGCTTATTCACGACCGCTGCGTCGAGTCAGAGGGGTTGTCCAAAGGGTAGTCAGACGGAGGTCCGGGTCCGGTTACCAGAGGGTGAGAGTGCCGTAGGCTACCCTCCAAGCGACCAGCCGATAGGCGGATGGTCATAGACCTGGCGTAGACTGGGATTCACGGGACGTAGGCCTGTCCATTGGCGGTTGTTGAAGGAAGAAATGGTAGCCTGCGACTTTTGATTCTAGTTGCGTTAACAATTTAAATGTTGAGTTTCGCTGTTTTCTTATCGTCTTCTAATCGTTTTCCAATCATTTTCCAACCGTTCTCCAATCATTTTCCAACCGTTCTCCAATCATTTTCCAACCGTTTTCCAATCATTTTCCAACCGTTCTCCAATCATTTTCCAACCGTTCTCCAATCATTTTCCAATCGCTTTCCAATCATTTTCCAATCATTTTCCAATCATTTTCCAACTGTTCTCCAATCATTTTCCAACTGTTCTCCAATCATTTTCCAACTGTTCTCCAATCATTTTCCAACTGTTCTCCAATCATTTTCCAACTGTTCTCATTTTCAATCATTTTCCAACTGTTCTCCAATCATTTTCCAACCGTTCTCCAATCATTTTCCAACCGTTCTCCCAACCGTTCTCAATCATTTTCCAACCGTTCTCCAATCATTTTCCAACTGTTCTCCAATCATTTTCCAACCGTTCTCCAATCATTTTCCAACTGTTCTCCAATCATTTTCCAACTGTTCTCCAATCATTTTCCAACTGTTCTCCAATCATTTTCCAACTGTTCTCCAATCATTTTCCAACTGTTCTCCAATCATTTTCCAACTGTTCTCCAATCATCTTCCAACTGTTCTCCAATCATTTTCCAACCTGTTCTCCAATCATTTTCCAACTGTTCTCCAATCATTTTCCAACCGTTCTCCAATCATTTTCCAACCGCTCTCAAATCATTCTCCAACCGTTCTCCAATCATTTACCAACCGTTCTCCAATCATTTTCCAACTGTTCTCTCCAATCATTTTCCAACCGTCCTCCAATCATTTTCCAACCGTTCTCCAAATCATTTTCCAACTGTTTCTCCAATTTTTCCAACTGTTCTTAAATTTTCCAACCGTTCGTTCTCCAACCGTTCTCCAATCATTTACCCAACCGTTCTCGAATCATTTTCCAACCGTTATCTAATCATTTTCCAACCGTTCTCCAATCATTTTCCAACCGTTCTCCAATCATTTTCCAACTGTTCTCTCCAATCATTTTCCAACCGTTCTCCAATCATTTTCCAACCGTTCTCCAATCATTTTCCAACCGTTCTTCAATCATTTTCCAACTGTTCTCCAATCATTTTCCAACCGTTCTCCAATCATTTTCCAACCGTTCTCCAATCATTTTCCAACTGTTCTCCAATCATTTTCCAACTGTTCTCCAATCATTTTCCAACCGCTCTCAAAACCGTTCTCCAACCGTTTTCCAATCATTTTCCATTTTTCCAACTGTTCTCCAATCATTTTCCAACTGTTCTTCCAATCCAAACTGTTCTCCAATCATTTTCCAACTGTTCTCCAATCATTTTCCAACCGTTCTCCAATCATTTTCCAACCGTTCTCCAATCATTTTCCAACCGTTCTCCAATCATTTTCCAACTGTTCTCCAATCATTTTTCCAACTGTTCTCCAATCATTTTCCAACTGTTCTCCAATCATTTTCCAACTGTTCTCAAATCCGTTCTCCAACTGTTCTCCAATCATTTTCCAACTGTTCTCCAATCATTTTCCAACTGTTCTCCAATCATTTTCCAACCGTTCTCCAATCATTTTCCAACTGTTCTCCAATCATTTTCCCAACTGTTCTCCAATCATTTTCCAACTGTTCTCCAATCATTTTCCAACTGTTCTCCAATCATTTTCCAACCGTTCTCCAATCATTTTCCAACTGTTCTCCAATCATTTTCCAACCGTTCTCCAATCATTTTCCAACCGCTCTCAATCATTTCTCCAACCGTTCTCCAATCATTTTCCAACCAACCAATCATTCTCCAATCATTTTCCAACCGTTCTCATTTTCCAACCAAATCATTTTCCAACTGTTCTCCAATCATTTTTTCCAACTGTTCTCCAATCATTCTCCAATCATTTTCCAACTGTTCTCCAATCATTTTCCAACCGTTCTCCAATCATTTTCCAACCATTCTCCAATCATTTTCCAACTGTTCTCCATCATTTTCCAACCGTTCTCCAATCATTTTCCAACCGTTCTCCAATCATTTTCCAACTGTTCTCCAATCATTTTCCAACCGTTCTCCAATCATTTTCCAACTGTTCTCCAATCATTTTCCAACTGTTCTTTTCCAATCAATTTTCCAAACCGTTCTCCAACTGTTCTCCAATCATTTTCCAACCATTTTCTCTGTTCTCCAATCATTTTCCAACTGTTCTCCAATCATTTTCCAACCAATTTTCCAATCATTTTCCAACCGCTCTCAAAAACTGTTCTCCAATCATTTTCCAACTGTTCTCCAATCATTTTCCAACTGTTCTCCAATCATTTTCCAAATCATTTTCCAACCGTTCTTCTCAAATCGTTCTCCAACCGTTCTCCAATCATTTTCCAACCGTTCTCCAATCATTTTCCAACTGTTCTCCAATCATTTTCCAACTGTTCTCCAATCATTTTCCAACTGTTCTCCAATCATTTTTTTCCAACTGTTTTCCAATCATTTTCCAACTGTTCTCCAATCATTTTCCAACTGTTCTCCAATCATTTTCCAACTGTTCTCCAATCATTTTCCAACCTCCAATCATTTTCCAATCATTTTTCCAACTGTTCTCCAATCATTTTTCAACTGTTTTCCAATCATTTTCCAACTGTTCTCCAATCCAATCAATTTTCCAACTGTTCTCATTTTTCCATCATTTTTTCCAACTGTTCTCCAATCATTTTCCAACTGTTCTCCAATCATTTTCCAACTGTTCTCCAATCATTTTCCAACTGTTCTCATTTTCAATCATTTTTCCAACTGTTCTCCAATCATTTTCCAACTGTTCTCCAATCATTTTCCAACTGTTCTCCAATCATTTTCAATCCAATCATTTTCCAACTGTTCTCCAATCATTTTCCAACTGTTCTCCAATCATTTTCCAACTGTTCTCCAATCATTTTCCAACTGTTCTCCACCAACCGTTCTCCAATCATTTTCCAACCGTTTCTCCAATCATTTTCCAACTGTTCTCCAATCATTTTCCAACATGTTCCAACTCTCCAATCATTTTCCAACTGTTCTCCAATCATTTTCCAACATTTTCTCCAATCATTTTCCAACTGTTCTCCAATCATTTTCCAACTGTTCTCCAATCATTTTCCAACTGTTCTCCAATCATTTTCCAACTGTTCTCCAATCATTTTCCAACTGTTCTCCAATCATTTTCCAACTGTTCTCCAATCATTTTCCAACTGTTCTCCAATCATTTTCCAACTGTTCTCATTTTTCCATCATTTTTCCAATCATTTTCCAACTCCAATCATTTTCCAACTGTTCTCCAATCATTTTCCAACTGTTTTCCAATCATTTTCCAACTGTTCTCCAATCATTTTCCAACTGTTCTCCAATCATTTTCCAACTGTTCTCCAATCATTTTCCAACTGTTCTCCAATCAACTGTTTTCCATTTTCCAACTGTTCTCCAATCATTTTCCAACTGTTCTCCAATCATTTTCCAACTGTTCTCCAATCATTTTCCAACTGTTCTCCAATCATTTTCCAACTGTTTTCCAATCATTTTCCAATTTTCAATTTTTCCAACTGTTCTCCAATCATTTTCCAACTGTTTTCCAATCATTTTCCAACCGTTCTCCAATCATTTTCCAACTGTTCTCCAATCATTTTCCCAACTGTTCTCCAATCATTTTCCAACTGTTCTCCAATCATTTTCCAACTGTTCTCCAATCATTTTCCAACTGTTCTCCAATCATTTTCCAACTGTTCTCCAATCATTTTCCAACTGTTCTCCAATCATTTTCCAACTGTTCTCCAATCATTTTCCAACTGTTCTCCAATCATTTTCCAACTGTTCTCCAATCATTTTCTTTCAATCATTTTCCAACCCAATCATTTTCCAATCATTTTCCAACTGTTTCTCCAATCATTTTCAACTGTTTTCATTTTCCAACTGTTCTCCAATCATTTTCCAACTGTTTTCCAATCATTTTCCAACTGTTCTCCAATCATTTTCCAACTGTTCTCCAATCATTTTCAACTTCCAACTGTTCTCAACTGTTCATTTTCCAACTGTTTCCAATCATTTTCCAACTGTTCTCCAATCATTTTCCAACTGTTCTCCAATCATTTTCCAACTGTTCTCCAATCATTTTCCAACTGTTCTCCAATCATTTTCCAACTTTCCAATCATTTTCCAATCATTTCCAATCATTTTCCAACTGTTCTCAATCAATTTCAACTTTTTCCAACTATTTTCCAACTGTTCTCCATTTTCCAACTGTTCTTCATTTTCCAACCGTTCTCCAATCATTTTCCAACTGTTCTCCAATCATTTTCCAACTGTTCTCCAATCATTTTCCAACTGTTTTCAATCATTTTCCAACTGTTCTCCAATCATTTTCCAACTGTTCTCCAATCATTTTTTCAACTGTTCTCCAATCATTTTCCAACTTTTCTCCAATCCAATCATTTTCCAACTGTTCTCCAATCATTTTCCAACTGTTCTCCAATCATTTTCCAACTGTTCTCCAATCATTTTCCAACTGTTCTCCAATCATTTCCAACTGTTCTCCAATCATTTTCCAACTGTTCTCCAATCATTTTCCAACTGTTCTCCAATCATTTTCCAACTGTTCTCATTTTCAACTTTCCATTTTTCCAAACGTTCTCCAATCATTTTCCAACTGTTCTCCAATCATTTTCCAACTGTTCTCCAATCATTTTCCAACTGTTCTCCAATCATTTTCCAACTGTTCTCCAATCATTTTCCAACTGTTCTCCAATCATTTTCCAACTGTTCTCCAATCATTTTCCAACTGTTCAATCATTTTCCATCATTTTCCAACTGTTTTCCAATCATTTTTTTCCAACTGTTCTCCAATCATTTTTCCAACTGTTCTCCAATCATTTTCCAACTGTTCTCCAATCATTTTCCAACTGTTCTCCAATCATTTTCAACCGTTTCCAATTTTTCTTCCAATCATTTTCCAACTGTTCTCCAATCATTTTCCAACTGTTCTCAAATCATTTTCCAACCGTTTTCCAATCATTTTCCAACTGTTCTCAATCATTTTCCAACTGTTTTCTCCAATCATTTTCCAACTGTTCTCCAATCAATTATTTTCCAACTGTTCTCCAATCATTTTCCAACTGTTCTCCAATCATTTTCCAACCAATCATTTTCCAACTGTTCTCCAATCATTTTCCAACTGTTCTCCAATCATTTTCCAACTGTTCTCCAATCATTTTCCAACTCTCCAATCATTTTCCAACTGTTCTCCAATCATTTTCCAACTGTTCTCCAATCATTTTCCAACTGTTCTCCAATCATTTTCCAACTGTTCTCCAATCATTTTCCAACTGTTCTCCAATCATTTTCCAACTGTTCTCCAATCATTTTCCAACTGTTCAACCGTTCTCCAATCATTTTCCAACTCAATTTTCCAACTGTTCTCCAAACCGTTCTCCAATTTTTCCAACCAAATCATTTTCCAACTGTTCTCCAATCATTTTCCAACCAATCATTTTCCAACCGTTCTCCAATCATTTTCCAACTGTTCTCCAATCATTTTCCAACCGTTCTCCAATCATTTTCCAACTGTTCTCCAATCATTTTCCAACTGTTCTCCAATCATTTTCCAACTCTCCAATCATTTTCCAACCGTTCTCCAATCATTTTCCAACTGTTCTCCAATCATTTTCCAACTGTTCTCCAATCATTTTCCAACTGTTCTCCAATCATTTTCCAACCGTTCTCCAATCATTTTCCAACCGTTCTTTTCCAATCATTTTCCAACTGTTCTCCAATCATTTTCCAACTGTTCTCCAATCATTTTTCAACCGTTCTCCAATCATTTTCCAACCGTTCTCCAATCATTTTCCAACCGTTCTCCAATCATTTTCCAACCGTTTTCCAATCATTTTCCAACTGTTCTCCAATCATTTTCCAACCGTTCTCCAATCATTTTCCAACTGTTCTCCAATCATTTTCCAACTGTTCTCCAATCATTTTCCAACTGTTCTCCAATCATTTTCCAACTGTTCTCCAATCATTTTCCAACTGTTCTCCAATCATTTTCCAACTGTTCTCCAATTCAATTTTTCCAACTGTTCTCCAATTTTTCCAATCATTTTCCAAATCATTTTCCAACGTTCTCCAATCATTTTCCAACTGTTCTCATTTTCCAATCATTTTCCAACCGTTCCAATCTTTCCAATCATTTTCCAACTTCTTCTCCAATCATTTTCCAACTGTTCTCCAATCATTTTCCAACTGTTCTCCAATCATTTTCCAACTGTTCTCCAATCATTTTCCAACTGTTCTCCAATCATTTTCCAACTGTTCTCCAATCATTTTCCAACTGTTCTCCAATCATTTTCCAACCTGTTCTCCAATCATTTTCCAACTGTTCTCCAATCATTTTCCAACTGTTTCATCCAATCAATCATTTTCCAACTGTTCTCCAATCATTTTCCAACTGTTCTCCAATCATTTTTCCAACTGTTCTCCAATCATTTTCCAACTGTTCTCCAATCATTTTCCAACTGTTCTCCAATCATTTTTCCAACTGTTCTCCAATCATTTTCCAACTGTTCTCCAATCATTTTTCAACTGTTCTCCAATCAATCATTTTCCAACTGTTCTCCAATCATTTTTCCAACTGTTCTCCAATCATTTTCCAACTGTTCTCCAATCATTTTCCAACTGTTCTCCAATCATTTTCCAACTGTTCTCCAATCATTTTCCAACTGTTCTCCAATCA
>JACEVL010000511.1:335000-435000 GCA_020284085.1 Aporrectodea caliginosa | reverse complement strand
TCGAATCCACCTCAAGCCGCCGCGTAGGGACCCTGGGCAAGTCTTCACTCGCAGTTGCTCATGCGCTTCGGCGTGAAACTCCGATTCAGTGTCCGCGCTGTATACTCGGGAGCGCCTCTGAGTAGAAATCTGGAAGGGGCGCTATAACAAGTAATCATACATACATACATTCAAAGGGCGTTATATAACTTTCCGCTTCCGTTTCTTTACACCAGATAACTGCGCATCGTCTGACTTCTTCTCTCCGGATCTCTCCAAGTCGTCGATCCTCGTCAGCATGGCTCCTCCTCCCTCGTCGTCCAGTCCGCGACCCAAGGTCATCGGGAGCAGCACCCAAGCGAAATCGACCCCCGCCGCCTCTACCTCTGCCGCCGGGGCGTCGGACACCCTGCCCTCATCGTCGGCCTCCAACCCCTACGCCACGATCGACTTCCCGGACGGGATGTCCCCCCATCAGAGGCCGAAGACACCCCCACCGTCGGAGCAGCCCTTCCCCGGGATCAGCTGGCCAGTTCCCGTCGACTATTCGATACTCGAGTACCCGAAGGAGAGTCTGAAGCCGGTCAGGAAGTTGGGAGATGGACAGTTCGGCGACGTCTACCTGTGCGAGATCAGCTGTCTCCAGGAGGGTTTCGGAGACGGAAGACCAGACCAGGCTGAGGCGAAGACGATGCTAGTGGCCGTTAGGATGCTACGATCCAATGCGGACGATCAAGCGAGGTATACATAGCAGATTCTAATCTAATCTTAGCTGATCTCATCTAATATGTCCTCTCCTGTGCTGTTCTATCCCGTCCTGTCCTATCCTGTCCTCTTCTACCTGTCATGCCTTTCCAGTCCTATCATGTCCTCTCATATCCTGTCCTCTCCTGCCCTGTCCTGCCCTGTCCTTTCCTGTCCTCTCGTGTCCTGTACTGCCTTGTCCTTTCCTGTCCTGCTCTGTCCTGCCCTGTCCTGTCCTGCCCTGTCCTCTGCTGCCTTGTCCTCTGCTGCCTTGTCCTCTGCTGCCTTGTCCTTTCCTGTCCTGTCCTCTTCTAGCCTCTCCTCTCTTCCTATCATATCCTATCCTGTCATGTAATGTCCTCTCCTCTCCTGTCCTGTCCTCTTCTCTCCTGTCCTGTCCTCTTCTCTCCCCGTCGAATCAGTCTTCAACTGCTTGTCTTCAGGATGAACTTTCGCAAGGAGATAATGACCCTATCGCGGATGAAGGATCGCAATCTGCTGGGTCTGCTCGGCATCTGTACATCGGCGGGCGAGGGCCACTGTGGCATCGTCCAGGAGTACATGCAGCTCGGAGACCTCAAGAACTACCTGCAGCGCCACGCCAAGATGGCGGAACTTGGCGCAACAACAGCCACCAGGAAGAGACGCAGCGTCACTCTGCTCAGGTTAGTGACGTCATCCACATCCGTTTCGCTATTTATATAGCGCCTATACGTAAGCTCAGCGCACCCCAGGACGCAAGGTTAACAAGCTTCATGCTATAGCTAGAACAAAAACCTCCTATACTTTTGATACTTTTGAACATGGCATGTTATTGACCTGTTAGATAAGGTATATCTGATTCTTCAGGTCTAATATGTAAGGTTTTAATATATTCTTTATTAATTCAAACTGACAATAACGCAGGATGATTACAATTCAGTATGAACGGATGATCACAAGTTATTACTGTATTTGGCAGCCATGCAAGGCGCCCATCACGTCCTACATCTCATTTTACCAACGCACCATCTGGCAATGGGCGCTTGTCTGCCTGCATATGTCTGTCTGCCTGCATGTTCATATATATATTATATATATATATATATATATATATATATATATATATATATATATATATATATATATATATATATATATATATATATATATATATATATATAATATATATATAAACTTTATATCGCGTCCATGGCAGCAGACCATATTAAGCAGATAAACTTGAACAATAGAATAACGAAAGATAAATGAAACACGCTCAGAGCTGAACCGAACCAAAAACTCCGACAAACGCTCCACTAAGAGCTATAAACTCGCGATCTGACATTATGACATGTTGTCCTTTGTTGACAAACCAAGTCCATTAACTGGAGAATTAAACTCGTGTCAGTAACTGAATAGCTTATACAATATAGCGTATATATTTGCGCTGCTCGGGTCGTGGTCAACCTAGCCAGATTCTCGCACATTATACGCGTATAGGCCTACCATATATATACGTCTACATGCGTGACACTGCAAATAAAGTCCAAATCTTACTGATTCCCATGAGTGAAATCCTAATACGTTACATTATTCCAGCAAGCGCGTAGTTTACTCTTCTGAGACTGAGTATAATTTTATTAGTACTATTACCGGATTAGCACTGCATTTTAATCGTTACCTAGTGTAATGTCGGGATCGGGTCGCCCTGGGTCGGGAGCACCTCTGAACCTCTGACTAGGCTCTGAGTGGCGCTATACAAAATGTTCAATTACAATCTCAATTACATTTACAATGTGTGCTGTTTAGCAACGGTTGTCTCTTGTGTTGTTTAGCTACGGTTGTCTCTTGTGTTGTTTGGCTATGGTTGTCTCTTGTGTTGTTTAGCTACGGTTGTCTCTTGTGTTGTTTAGCTACGGTTGTCTCTTGTGTTGTTTAGCTACGGTTGTCTCTTGTGTTGTTTAGCTACGGTTGTCTCTTGTGTTGTGTAGCTACGGTTGTCTCTTGTGTTGTTTAGCTACGGTTGTCTCTTGTGTTGTTTAGCTACGGTTGTCTCTTGTGTTGTGTAGCTACGGTTGTCTCTTGTGTTGTTTAGCTACGGTTGTCTCTTGTGTTGTTTAGCTACGGTTGTCTCTTGTGTTGTGTAGCTACGGTTGTCTCTTGTGTTGTTTAGCTACGGTTGTCTCTTGTGTTGTTTAGCTACGGTTGTCTCTTGTGTTGTGTAGCTACGGTTGTCTCTTGTGTTGTTTAGCTACGGTTGTCTCGTGTACCTGGCGTCGCAGATCGCGTCTGGAATGAAGTTCCTGGAGACCCTGAGCATCGTTCATCGCGACCTGGCCGCTCGCAACTGCCTCGTCGGCTGCAACTTCGTCGTCAAGATCTCTGACCTCGGAACCTCACGAAGCTTCTACAGTGCCGACTACTATCACCTAGACGACCGATCTTTCCTTCCCATCCGATGGATGGCATGGGAAGCGGTGCTGCTTGTAAGTAACAGATTCCGAGTAGTGAATGGATGGATGGGTGGGTGGATGGATGGATGGATGGATGGATGGATGGATGGATGGATGGATGGATGGATGGATGGATGGATGGATGGATGGATGGATGGATGGATGGATGGATGGATGGATGGATGGATGGATGGATGGATGGATGGATGGATGGATGGATGGATGGATGGATGGATGGATGGATGGATGGATGGATGGATGGATGGATGGATGATGGAGCATGACCAGATGGATGGATGGATGGATGGATGGATAGATGGATGGATGATGGATGATGGATGGATGGATGGATGGATGGACTTGATCCTGATGGATGGATGGATGGATAATGATTTGACTGACTGATGGATGGATGATTTGATGGATGGATGGATTTGATGGACCAATGGATAGAATGATTTGACCTGATGGATGGATCTGATTGATGGATCTGACTGATGGATGGATGGATGGATGATCTTTGATGGATGGATGGATGGATGGATGGATGGATGGATGGATGGATGGATGGATGGATGGATGGATTTGATGGATGGATGGATGGATGGATGGATGGATTTGACTGATGGATGGATGGATGGACGGATGGATGGATGGATGGATGGATGGATGGATGGATGGATGGATCTGATGGATGGATGGATGGATGGATGGATGGATGGATGGATGGGTGGATGGATGGATGTATGGATTGATGGATGGATGGATGGATGGATGGATGAACGGATGGATGGATGGATGGATGGATGGATGGGGCAGGACGGACGAATGGATGCATAGATGGATGGATGGATGGTTGGATGGATGGATGGATGGATGGATGGATGGATGGATGGATGGGTGGGTGGGTGGGTGGGTGGATGGATGGATGGATGGATGGATGGATGGATGGATGGACGAATGGATGGATAGATGGATGGATGGATGGATGGATGGATGGATGGATGGATGGATGGATGGATGGATGGATGGACGGACGGACGGACGGACGGACGGACGGACGGACGGGCGGATGGCGGGCGGGCGGATGGATGGATGGATGGATGGATGGATGGGTGGGTTGGTGGGTGGATGCATGGATGATGGTTTGATGAATATGAATGGATGAATGAATCATGAATGTATGAACAACTGAACGAACGGTTTGTTTGATCGATGAATGGTTGGTTGGATGGACGGAAGGACGAATCGGTGGATCAGTGGATCATTGTTATGACGCTGAAAACAAAGGTGGTAATGAAATAGGTTTTAAAATGTTTATGTGACAGGTGTATACTGTATAGTATGTCGACCGGTGCCATTATCCTCCCGTGTAATGTAAGACCGACGTTGACTTTACCTGGAAATATTGCGTACATTGCAATAAGAGTGTACTGTAATTGTTATTACACATTTATTAGGCGCCACTATCTATTGACCAAGTATCCATCGATGGCGCTGAGAGCAATTGTGAGTGAAGGACTTTTTCAAGGTCCCTACACAGTAACCGTCTCAAGGGAGGATCGAACCCGTACTCTCCGGGTTACAAGGCGAGTACTCTAACCAATCGGCTACCGTGTTCCATTGTAACCGAATGTAAACCATTGCATGCCCCTCTGACCCTCTGGAAACCGGACTCGAACCTTCTTCTGACTGCCCTTTGGACAACCCCTCTGACTCGACGCCGCGCTCGTGAATAAGCTGGTGCCCTGAGCTTAGCTTTAGAGTGACGCTTTAGAAGTTTTGAGTTTACGATTGCTACATTGAATTTGTTTATTGCACAGAACAGGTTTTAGGTTAATATCACGAAACAGCAAGTACAGTGAGTGGCGTAACGAAGGGGGCAGAGGGGGGCAGCCGCCCCCGGGCGCAGCACCAGAGGGGCGCAAAATTAGCTTTCAGTGGTACACAGTACTATGACAAGAACGAGTAAAAGTCAACAAGAAAATTAAAAGGGGCGCAGTCATCAACCCTTGTCCCTGGGCGCTGAAACCCTTCGTTAGGCCACTGAGTACAGTGCAACAGGAGCAAAGAAGAGCTAATAGCTTATACTAAGCTTGATCCCTTTTTCAAGAGTATTATTCATAAATGTATTTGATACTTAATTAGGACTTAAATATTACTTAAGTAATAGTAAAAGTGGTAACAATAATAATAACAGCAGTAGACCTACAGCACAACAATACTACCAATATCAATAATTACTTAGTAATAAAATTAATATAAATTACTATCTATCTGTACGTAAACTTTCTTTTTGGACGTGTCCTAGGGCAAGTTTTCGACGAAGAGTGACGTGTGGTCGTTTGGAGTGACCCTCTGGGAGATCCTCTCGTTTGGCAAGGAACAGCCGTTTGAGTCGTTGACGGATGACCAGGTCATCGAGAACTGTGGTCACCTATACGGTGCAGACGGCCTTGAGCTGCAGCTGCCCCAACCGCTGGCCTGCCCCCGCGAAATCTACGACCTGATGCTCGAATGTTGGCAGAGGGACGTTGCCCAGCGCCCGACGTTTAGGGAGATTCACATGTTCCTGACGCAGAAGATCTCTGGGTACGACCCACGCGACGAACAGATGGAGTTTGAAGTCTGAGAACGGATATGAGAGATTATTATTATTATTATACCTTACTGGTCGATTCGTGATGTGACGTGGTGTGTACGTAAACAGAGTAAGAGCAGACGACATTTGAAATGCGAGATCTTCTTTATGCGGGATCTTCTATACTTCTATATTTAGGCTTGAGCGATCGATTACTTTGAGATACTATCACGTAAGACGTGTTTCTGCCGCGGGTATTTGCGTCACGATGACGTCAGAATCTAATTAATCTTTATATATGATCTTTGGTATTAGAACCGATTGGCTGGTCATGTTTCACGTCGCTGTGACGTTGAGGTTTATGCCGGAATTTTACGTGACGATGGCGTCAAAATGAAATGGATCTGTGACGTTTGTTTTTTTAGAAGCGATTGTTGGGTGATGATGACATTATGTGCTGTGTCATTGTTACGTGACGTGGAACGATTGACTGAGCGAACGATGAAATGGCTTTGGACTTTGATAATGTAAAGATCGCGGTACGCGTCAGAACTCTGGACGAGAAAACTGCCTCTGTAAAAACGATTCTCTGCTATTCATAGGCCTATACAATGTCATGCCTTCATACTTAGAAAAGTTAATCGGGTGTGGACAGTGGGCAGTCGGTCTGTGTCACCGATTGATGTTACAATGGGAGCAGGAGACCCTATTCGACAACATTTAAATGTTTCAGACAGTGGAGGCGCCAGAATTTCAGGTTTGGGGAATTGGGGGGCCTAAAGCTCCCAGCCCTTCCTTTTTGTCCCCTCCTCCCTGTGATTTGCAGTGATTTCCCACTTTTTGGGGGCTGAGCCGCAGTCAGAGGGGGCTAAGCCCCCTATTCCCCTCTGGCGCCGCCACTGTTTTGATATGATGTCGCAATGTAATACTGTAATACAATACAATAATACAACACAATACAATAATATAATACAATAGGAACAGGAACTATAACTCTTGGCCCACAACTGCGTGTGATATTGCCCTCCTATTGCACACACGACTATACAACAAGTAATCTACACTGGATGGATATGCCTGAATTCTAATATCCATGATGCTACAGATTTACAAGCACGTCAGCATATAAGCTTAACAAGCGTCTATACAAGTTAACATTATAGGCTTTAATGCTTTAAGGAATACCATGTACATTGTTGTGTTGAATGTATTATATAATTTATATTATAATATATACGACCTACTTTTATATTATATATGTTATATATAATTTGTTAACCGCAACGGCCTGCACTCTTGCCATGTTTATGACCGATAGCTTTGATTTTATTTTGTTAACAGACTGATTAAAAATTGAGTTCTGTGTCTTGCTCTCGTTCGATATAATTATAAGCAGTTTGGAGCGGTTAATTAGGGAGTTCGACGGCTTTGCGTTGCGCCACCTAGCGAATGACACTTCGTAAAGGTTTCACGCGGATAACGCTTTACGCCGCACGAGGGAGCAGACAGACATTAGATAAGAAACTTATTTTTCATGCTATAATTATTGTCAAAGTATTACTGCAGGCAATTTGACAACAGGCAAACTAGTAAAAACGTTTGAATCTTGACCCGGGTGACCTGTTATTTAACCCGACCTACTGATTGATTGATTGATTGATTGATTGATTGATTGATTGATTGATTGATTCAGAGGACTTATATAGCGCCCTCCAAGACACAGTGGCGCTCCCAGCCCAACTCCGCCGATAGAGAAGTTTTGAACAGACACAGAAGTAGGAGACATCAATTCCATAGCGGCAATCTCAGTAAATTCCAAATACCGCCCAGCTTCTTCTCGTCACTTCAACATAACAGATAAACAACTTAGATAGAGTTACAAATTTTTATTAACAGCAAATCCTCTCCATTTCCTCGCTCAATTTTTACACCGGCTTTTTTCTTGAAAACGTCGTAAAAATATTCAGTACGTAAAATATAATCACGTATACAATAAAAAATATAAAATTATCCACAACCAAAGATAGAATTGAAACGGTTAAATGCGATTTCTCTGCTTGTGTCTACACCTTCGAGGTTGTAAATGCGCTACATAAATGTACATACACTTCAGTTCTGTTCTGTTCTCTTCCACCAAGGATAACTAGATCCAAGTAAGTAATCTCACCGAGTGCTTGAGATTACTTGCCGCCCACACTGTCACACAATCTAAAAAGAACTGCTCTCTTCGGGGTACTGTATATCACTTCCGCCATCTTTGCCATGTCATGATGAGTAGTTGCTTTTAGAATCATCCATATCCTGGATTCAATCAGTAAATTAAAATATGAGCAATTGCAACGATGAGTGTCTTGGAGTTATTCCACCAATCCAACACTTTCATTTTGTTCCATTTAATTTATTAACATATTGTTCCAAAAAACTCTAGCCCGATACTCTTGTGACCATCCAGCTATTTTTCAGACATTCATCTTTTCATGGATGCAGAATTCTAAATATCCATTTGGTACGGAATGAAGACCCAGATTAACGGACTCAAAAGCCCTTAAGTCCAGGATTCAAACTAAATATAGTGTCTTGATACATACATACATACCTACAATACATAGTCATAACTCTGTTTTAACGGCATGCACCACCATCAGCATTTGGCAATGTCAGAAATCGTTTGGGAATGCTAGAGATTCAAGTTTGCAGCTCCTATACTTAGATCAACAATATTTACTGACAGGCACAGTACGTGTTCAAAGCAACTTTACCACTAGACCATCTCTTCTTATGGATGCATACATGCATGCACTAAGACACTATACTGTCTTTTAACACTTTAGCAACGAGCTGTATTGGTTTCCTAGTCGCTTTTAGTACACTCTCATCATTAAAATGTTAAGTATAGCCTAACTCACAGAAAGCGTATACAGTATGGTTCTCGAACTGATCCAAGCAAGTGCACTTTAAGGTAGTCTGAACAGCACTTCAACACAGCCACAAATATCCGATTCCTTCTTTACTATGTAGCTGAGGAGTTTCAGTGAAATGGCACTACATAAATTACATTACATGACTGTGTAAAACACACATAAAAAATGCTTTGTTATTGAACTGCATTGAGCAAACTGTATCCTCTACATTACATTATGCAACAAGGTGCTCTAATTGTTTAGCAAGCCTCGTCTGTAATTCAATTACTGCAGGTGTCAATCTGCTGAGCACATTCTGTGCATGTTCGACAATCAGCTGAGAAGTAAGTCCTGCAATGCACTGGCTCCATGTCCACGACCTTCGGATTAGTCTCAAGGGCCTAGGAAAACAAAATCAGCGCCCTTTCCACTTTACGACACAGTTACGTTACCTACTTTTCTTGTTCTACATCATCCTCATCGTAAAAACTCTTATCCATAAATATTGCAGATGGTGCAGAGAAATTAAATCTTTAACTCTACCCAATTCGGTAACTGTTTCTAGGGCAAAAAGGTCATCCGGGGGTCACACGACAGGAGTTCGACTGGAGGTCACAAGTCGTCTCAATCGGAGAAATATCCACCGTCCCCAAATACACCGAAGTGCTACTAATGATCGAACTGTTCGACGAGCTGTTACTTAACAGAGGATGTTCGCGTTGGTCTGTCTGTTTGCGGCCATCACACGTTCTTCCGTTCGACACTTGGCGAGGTTCAAAATTAATTTCAAGACGCGCATTGCGGTCGAGACTCATGTAGTGCGCTGCCTGACGCGCAACCATAGACTCTGACGACTCGTTGACTTGACTACGGGCAGAATGTTTGACTGGGGCGGCAATCGATGAAACAATAGGTGGTGGTACAGGGTCACCTGTCTTTTCATAACGCTTTATTATCTGCTGTACGTTTGGCAGATATTTTACGGACAGTCGGTGTTTTCTTCGATTGTGAAAGTCCGACTGGTCAGCAGTTTTGTCGAGCGTTTGATCGCGCCGCTGCACATGATCGGTCGATCGATCGACATTCTGTGAAGATTCTGAGTTTTCCGACGGCCTATTTAAATCAGATACGAGATCGGTTTTTTGTTTTGCAATTTCTTCACTGTTAAAAGTCACGTGAAAGCTGGGTGGTTGGCTGACGACCATTCCCTCATGATTGAGCTCGACCTTGTACTCGCTGACTGTGGCCTTGACCTTCTGGCTGTTAAGCTGCTCTGGATAGTCCACGCACTCGGCCATGTCTGGTGTCGAACAGGAAACGATTTTTCCTTGAAGGACGTTCAGGTCCAACGGTGAATGACGAACGTTCCTTGTTTCTCGTTTGCCATAGAATTTCTACAAGAAATCATCCAGATAGATAGATAGGTCCCCTATTCGTTTTATTTTCTGACAGGTTGACAGACCGCAACCAGTTACAATAGAAAGAAGTGTTAAATGATTAAATCATTACAGGACAAAAAAACAGTCAGGTATACAGTCAAGTGAGATCTAGGGCAAGCGTTTGTAAAGTACATGTGGGATAAAGTTCTTCACGTCCTTAGCAGGCAGTTCAAAGACATGACGTCTTGGGCGGAGGTTATATCGTCATTGCACAATTGGTGGAAATAACCCTCGTAAGACATGGCTTTCATCCAAATATTCTGAAAACTCATTTTCTCTTTGTTCGTGCTGGTGCTACTGCCTTCTTGATACGAGCAAGCTTTTCTTCACAGCATCTGGAGTTTGAATCCGTATATCAAATGAAAGAAACATTGCAACTCCGGCAAGCACCAAGTTAAAAGTAATGAGGTAAATAAATTTAAACAAACACATTACACGATCATATTCTAAATCCTTAATATTTTGAAGGCAACATAATGGCATACTGCCAATGCATTTGAACTCTGCAAGCAGTGGCGTCTATCAAAGGGGGCTGCAGAGGTGGAGAGAACGATCTCCCACAGTTGCCAGAAGTGTGGGTTAACGTATCTTAATTTACAGAACTCGGAGTAACTTCTGAGTCTCTTATTTAAGTCGGCCAGCATGGGGGAGATTTGTTCTCCCATTCCAGGTGGGGGAGTTAGATACCACTGACTGCAAGAGGCACATACCAGACTGTCCAGATCCATGGAGAGATTATCTGCTCCAACTGAGAGGTTATCCCTGCTGATGTCTGATTCACCAGACAGTGATGTCCTGCTGTCGAGCAGATTGTCAACGCTATACTTCCTGAACATCTTCTCCATTTCCAGCTCGGAAAGCAGTGGAAGAGTGGCCTGGTGGAGCAGACGATCGAGGACTTCTCCATCGTCGGTGGAAATACGGAAGTTGTGGCGTCTGCTTGCCTCAAGAGCGCTTATATGATGTCTTGATTCCCTTTTCATGGCGTTCGAGACTCTTTGACCTCCATTTGCAGAACTATGCAAGTAATTGGTCAACAGAGGTTACATAGCACTTATTCTGAGGTATATATTTATCAGTTTAAGCATAGGAAGGATTGTGCGAATTTATTCTGGTCTTCAGTAGCCTAATTGAACAGAAGACTGAACATTTTTTCTGGTTTAATAGCAAATTGTTGATTTCAGGTAAGTAAATAATAATTCTGTAATATCCATTACAGTTTCAGGCCAGAGTAATGCATGAGTAACTGAAAGTCACATTAAACTAAACGCTAGTTTAGGCCTTTTAACGAATGGTAAAGTACCCATCAGCAACTGTACCCCATAATTATATTAGGTTTGTCTGCCTTTCCATTATGTAACTCGCTGCGGTTTTTCAGTCTGTTCTATTAAACGAAGATATATATATATATATATATATATTATATATATATATATATATATATATATATATATATATATATTAAATGCCGGGCTTTTAGTTGTTGCCATATATATATATATATGGTAAAAAAATAGAACACACTTCAAGCACAAGCGAAATAATGTCTTCACATTAATTAACATTTAAAACTGAAATGTATTTAGTGTGTAACAAGTAAACAAGTCATTAAAATACTTAAAAAAGGTCAAGTGAATAAAGAACAACTAAAATCTCAAAATGAGATTCAAGATATTTTGATTTTAGACTAATACCTATAATTTACTGGGTAATTAATCAACTTGACATTTCAATTAATTATTTGTCAACTAACCCATCTGTAATCATCCTGTCACTTGTTGCAGGTGTCACGACAATCTTCACACTCGCGTCACTTGGACGACGTTTCAGACCAATGAAGTCAGCCTAAACAAACGTAAATTCAAACTAAAGAAAAACAAATTCACAAAGCAACATTTGCGAAATTGTTAACTTTGTGGGGATGAGGGTCAGTGCAGCACTAACTGGCAGAATGTGCAGTACAGTCCATATCTGATGCACCCGATTGAGGGAGTTCACACTCTCAGTCATGGATGGCTGTCCATTCAAGACTGCCTCAGGTCATGGATATTGATGATTCCAGTCAGGAAACCATGACATTACTGCTTCCTTAACGATCTTTGACCTGACCCAGATGTACTGCATCTTGGTAGAACCCAACTGGAGCCTAATGGAAGACATCTATGTGTCTGTATTTCTGCCATAACGTGATGCAAACACGACACACAAGCAACTGCAGATGATGGATTGGAAGCAGGCTACCGTTGAATGTCAGTTGGGTTAGTGAGTCCATGAATGCCTGGTCATTTGATAGTAGCATTCGAAGCCGATTAGAAATGTGAATTAAAATAGTGCATGGAAGTAATCCAACTTATCACTGGGACTTGAAGAAGAAGAAGAGCAGTCCCTTAACCCAGCCCTGAGGTAGCCATGGGTATGAAGTGTGAGCGAACTTCATTTTCTTAGCCTTGGCATATAAGGGTGGGCAGTCCTCTCCCTCGCCGTCTCGTCTTCCCACTGACAATGTACAGTCTGTGTACTCATTAAATCTGAGTGGGCTAGGGACTCGGTTAAGTTCAGTCCCTAATTGACTAGAATCGCAATGTGTATCTGGGCTATAATATCACTGCATTTAAGGTCTTCTCAAAAGCGTAAAAGCTACTGTATAATTATATGCCAACATATTTGACCTAAAAGCCCCAAACATCGTCAAAATTTAACACAGATATAATAACATAACATACACCAAAGTCGTTCAAAGTCGTCAAAGTCGTCTTCATAGTTTTCATCGTACTTTTCCCAGTGCTCTTGACCTGAAATATTAATTTACAGCTTTCATAAATCACCACTATTACCACCTTTAATTGCAAAGCCATCAGTAAAATGACAATAATTGCTTTGCAAACAATACCACTAAATTAACCATAAGCCATAAAGAAATACTTGGGGAGCCATTACAGTTTTACATAAAGCTGGCAGTGAAAGAATCCTAAAGTCTTGGACCTGGATAGACCATCACAGGATTCTCATCAGGGATTCCCATCATGGGGATTTCCATCATTACAGGGATTCCCATCATAGGGTTTCCCATCACAGGGATTCCCATTTACTTCCCAGATGACTAATGACTTCAGGACCAGTTAATAATAATACTTGGTGACAGACACATGCAAGCAGTAAACTTGCACACTAAGTATCACATCACACAGAGGCTACCAATGAGTCTACTGAATCATTTAAGCGAGCTACAACAATGGCTACGCTCAGGCGAGTTTACCACCAGAAGTGGACTATAAGTTTACAACAATAAAAACGCTTTAAGGACAGCAATCTGTTACGTTTTTCAAATTGCTTATCTATCATAGGCTGCCTAAGTCATATGGACTGATCTTCTGGCTATTGACCCGATTACTGCTTGGTTTCAGTGCGCCATCGGTTGATGCCTGGTGCATTAAGTAAGTAAGTAAGTAACCCTGACAAGCACACATAAGCCATACAGTAAGTCATATACCGGGACAATTACACTGAGCTAATTAATAGAAAAACGCAACCATGGATATGATATGATGTGTCACATGTTAGTGACTTCATTTTTCATATCCTCAACATATGAGGACAAGTGGCCAGTTTTCTTCCTCTCTGCCTCCCACTGACAATGTATGGTCAGTATTTTCTATTTTATAGCCGAGTTCACCATCAGTTTGGCACGTGGAGCATCTCCAAATATCTTTCTGCCCTAGCCATCCATTAACTGACACAAAAGGAAGAAGCAAAATGACACAAACAACACTGCTCTGTAGCTACACAAAGAAAGATGAAGAAGCTCACCATGCTAGCAATCCCAGTCAGCGATTTCTCATACTTAGGCCAAACCTATAATGCAAGAAATTCAAGCACATGTGACGAAGACAACTGAAAAACATTAAATACTATTTCTTGGAATCTTAACTTTCTAAACTCATTCATATAGAAGATTTACATAGCACCCTTCAATGTTATCTACTCAGGAACACTCCCGACTCAACCCTGGCTAAAGAGAAGGTTTAAGATTGGAATAAATGTGGTGGCAAGGGCAGTAGGCACCAAGCAAAGAGCCACAGGAAGCCCATCACATCACATCAATTTACATATATTCTCAAGTTACAATCATACAAGATTTTAAAAAACCATCACAGCACAGCTCAAATACTTTAATCCTAAAACAACCAAAGCCTTTGAAAGCCTAAACTGTTTGAAGAAGTTGCAGATGTTAAAACATTGGAAGAAATTATGGTTAGGATTATGGCAACCATACTCACAGAACGGAACCTTATTTTATATATTTTCTGCGTAAAGTATATAAAACAAATTAACATATCTGATGGAAGGCCATTGATACCTTGTTTTTGGATTTGCTCAGCTGTTTATCGCTGACTCCAAAGTCGAAAATCTCCGACTCAAAGTCGTCCATGAATTCTGGGTAGTCCTGGAGTATTTCGATGCGCTCAGTGACAAACTGCTCAAAGGCCTGATTCTGGAGAAGTCGCTCAAGAAATGGCTGCATGCTCAGTGAGCGTGACTGTACGAATGCCTCCGGGTCAAAGGTCAACTTCCCATCGTGCGCGAACAAAGCACTGCGATAGCCACCTGCGGCAAAAATCAACCATTTATTAGTCAAGCTTAAAACATTTACAAGAATCCTTATGTTAATGTTGATAGCATCAATCCTTATGTTATTCTTGATAGCAGTGCACTTTTGCTTGAGTTTAACTTCTCCAAGTCTTACTGTATACAATTCGGTAAAGGGTGTTCCAAGTCAATTGACTCGATGTCTGGGGGTGACCGTGCTGGAGTCAGGGGCACCTCTGGAGTAGTTTCTTTGAAGAGGTGCTATATAAAAACCGGAATGAATGAATGAATGAATGACAACTCAATATCGTTAGTTGATTAACTTAAGTATTTGGGTGTGCACTTAATGGGTGGCCGTAGACATGTAACTTTTGTCGTTGATCCTTTGAAGTGGTCATTCTACAGGGCATGTAATTGTATTGCATTTCATGCCTCCAATTTAGACGAGTTTTGACATCTCCACTTTCAAGAGACCTACTCCTTGCCCCACTGCCCCATGCTCTCCCTGCTTTGACTTTGTCAGCAAGACAATGTAAGGAATCAAATGTATGCTGGAATTCTGTATACCGTCCTATATTCGGGTTTAAGAAATGGGAAAGTGTTAACAGTTTCGTTACTGGGCAGCTTGAATTTCACTTTTTCTGACGAAAGTATGTCATTGTAAACTGTATTTTCGTTTGTGCTATTTTGAAAATGTTGCTATTTATAACCTGTTGTGGACATACTTATCAGATAATTACCATAATGATGATTGCCTTGCCTTGGTATTCATGAAGAAACATGACGCCAATGCTCAACTGTACAGTAAGATTGATGACTTGTGTACACTGAGCTGATATTCCAAGGACTATAAATAATGCTGTATGTTTGTCTTTTTCATTTTCTCACTTTTGTATCGTCTGGTTCACGTTCAGCCTCTTTGGCGTAATAAAGGTGTTCATTAAGTAACTCTTCAGCATAATGGGTGGCAGGGAAGTAGCCAGTAAAACATTTTGGAGGGTTTTTAAGTTTTCGGGGGAGGGAGTTCCATTGGAAATGGTCGTATTTTTCTACATTTTTAGTGTTTAATAACAGTAATGCATTTATTTCGGGGGTTTGAACCCGTAAAACCAACCCTTAAATACGCCCATGATGGGCGCTCTCTACAGTTGGGGTTCAAAGGTTGGCGCAACCAGTGTCTCTTATGGAACGTGCTCAATGTGTCTCCTATGGAACATGCTTTAAGCTTATTGTTCGAACAACGTATCAGAAGAAGCAGAAATGTTGTGCAACACATGTTCCAGAAGTGTTCTCTTTGCGTTAAATTCTAAGCCGGCAGAACTTACCAACAAGACGAACGAGAGATCGAAGGAAAGCACGAGACACAGTCTGCCCGGTAAGAACACATGGGGTTGCGACTTTGTTCTTCTTGTGAGCCCTCAGGTCCTTCTTCAGCAATGCCACCTAAACGATTTTAATGATATGTGAAAGCAAAGAATATACTAAAATAGTTAGAAATACACAACGTCCACATCAACCAATCAGCTAGAAGTATGGTGAGGTCTGCGGCACACCATGCATACCAGTAGGTTCAGTATCTGACTCAGAAACACCCGTTCTATTGCTGCCATGCTCTCCATACATACACTTAACGCACTCTATAATACACTCTCTGTTAATAAGTATGTATACATGTGTCAGAGTTGGACTGGGAACTTGGGGGGCCACGCCACTTAGAATACTTGTATTGTGACGTATACATAATTCCTTTCTGCCCTCGGGGCCACGTTCACTGAAACCAGAGGGGCCCGTATGCCACGGTACATGGGCAAAATGGCCAGTCTGCCACTGGTATGTGTATATGCTCTACTCCTATTGAGTTCGTTTTAGTCCTATGATGCTTGTACACCTACATGTAAGTGTGGCACTTCTGCAACCAGTTTAATAAAGAATATACTTACTTACTGATTTACTTACTTAATATGTCTAATTGTGTATATGTATGTATGTATGTATGTATGTATGTATGCATGTATGTGTGTAACAAGACATACGGTTCTCCAGACTCAGTTAGAATTAAAATATTAATAGCCAACCAGTAGTGCTTATTACAGAAGACAGACACAAGGTTAACCAAGCGGAGGTACACAAACATCGCTAAAGAGCGGCGAGCCTCCAGTAATGGAAGGAAGGAAGACGGAAGCGGTGCCTACTTACCACCTTTGGCGGCATTAAATAGAGGTCATCATCGGCACAAGACAAAGTGTTACTGTCTGCATCGAGAATAACAGCATCACCAAGTTCCGCTTTTGTCAGCTGCTGCAGGAAGGAAAACACAGAATGCAATGGCATCACCAACACCAAAGTAAACTATACTACATACAGACATGCATGTAACACCAAATGTCTAATATGCTCCTTACACCAATGGTGATCAGTAGGTAAACTAGGTCACTGCATCTTCTCAGGTTAGAGCTGTAGACTACCGCTTTTTGCCGATTATGCCGATGCCGTGTATAGCCGATTATTAAACTGCCAATACTCATTATGAGACCGAATATTTCATTATTTGTTTAGTCAAAATGTTCAGTTTCGAAACATAAACCAGTAATCTATCGTCACAACTATAAGGGTGGACGTTTAAATTAAGTTGGGAAGTTGTTAATGATTTGTTTTAATGCGTAAATAAAAAGGGACGTAAATTCGTAAAACGATAGATAGAAATCAATGAAAAACTTGGAATACGCAATAATTCAAATAAAATTATTAAATTATAACACAATTTTGACATCGGCACCAAGTATACCCGACTATTTCTGCCGATACCCGATTATGCCGATTGTTCTAATAATCGGCCCGATTAGCCTACGTGTATGGCCGTTTAATCGGTACAGCTCTATATATATCTTCGTTTATTGATTATTCGGGATGTCACACCGCATCCAGGTACAAGTTAAATTATAAATTAGATAGTAAGTTCGTTGCTATCGTTGTTCTCATAAGAAAGGTTTGTTTGCTACTTTCTATATAAAACTCTTGGTATATAGTTTTTATCGTCTTTAGCTGGGAGCTTAAAATCGTGCGGTCTGGGGCGAAGATTGTAATGTTTTTGCACTACCCCTTCTATCTCAGGTAGAAGCACACACGAAGATGAAGTTCAGCTGACACTACAGCTTTGCCTCTCACCATCTCAGCCAACACTACAGCTGTAGCTCTCAGCTGCCACTATAGCTTTGCCTCTATAGCTTTACCTCATCTGCTGACTAACTGTTTATACCACAAAGGTTTACACGATGACTCACACTGTTTAACTAGTTGCGTCTTTTGTCAACTAGATTTTTTGAATAAACGAATATTTGATTGATTGATTTATTTGACTGTTTGCTATGCATTTGAGCAAACAGCTGGATAAAGGATAAAGCTGACAAAAACATTTCCAAAACTAGGGCTAAGTCTTATTGGAAGCTCCCATGTCTTCACCAAAGGTTGAAGATAACAAAACCAATTCCCAAAGTCCTGGATACAAAGCCAAGCGGACGTGCCACTTATTCCCCAGCGCATTACAATCGTGATCCTGCTTGGTCATGGTCACATAGGTCCCTCTCTATGGAATGGATTCCTCCTTCTCTACGCTATACAATCCTCTCTGGTAGTATCTCTACCTCTTTCTCTCACCTTAAAACCTTCATTTTTTCTCACTGGGAGCGCTTCTGAAAGGTTTATGCTATAAGAAGCGCTTTATAAATGATCAAATACAATACAATACAATACAATCACCTTGCCCAAAATGCCTACCATCAAGTCAGAGAAACTTGCACACAAGTCAGTCTGTGTCTAAAGACTGAAGCTGACAACCATCATGACTAAAGTTCACAACTGAGGAAAAGGTACTTACATTGACTAAAGACGCATGAACTCCAATCAGGTAAGGCATCGGTGCACTGCAAAAGAAGCCAAGAATTAAAATCACGCAAAAAAAATTAAAAATAGAGTCACATTTAATATAGGATTAGACTATGGCGAGTTTCTGGTATGATCAAAAATTCATGAAACAGTCCGATGATTGTTTGTGTGTAGAAAGGTCCTATATTCAGAGGGGTCTTGCCCCGAAATATCTGGTTGACATAATACATCGGTCTCATTCAGCCCATTAATATACTACCGGACATAGCACTTGTTCCCCAGCTGATTCCCATCATGACACTGCCTGGAAATGTGCAATCGCCTTGCCCTTCAAATGTTCAATTGTCCTAATTAAAATGACACTTCAGGTACATAAACACTTTGGAGACTCATCCTTACTACGTGTGACTCTGTGATTTTGGCTGTCTCAGTCTCTCTCTCTCTGCATCTGTCTTGGTCTGTGTGGATGTCTCTCAGTCCTTCTCCCTATATCTCTCACTCTATGTCTATCTTGGTCTGTCTCGATGTCTCCATCCATTTGGTTGTATCTACCATTGTGTCCTTGCTTCAAGGTCAGCCAATGAGACGCAGAGATAAGATGACCTTACCACCTTACAGGTAAGGCAACCAGGCGACCTTACCGCCTTCCTTCCAGGCAAGCAGAGAAGGGAAGAGTTGTGAACACACCTGCAGTAGTCGACGAGATGAGGTGGAAGAACTGGAATGTAGAGATGTTGCCAGTGAAACGGATAGAAGAGACTCGCTGCTCCATGAACACACGCCGTCAGACGACTCAACTTGCGACTCGTTACCAGGATTCGCCTCTCAAACAGCATACTGTCAACGCCAGAATCACAATTTATATAGCCCAGAATCACAATTTATATAGCCCTAGAATCACAATTTATATAGCCCTAGAATCACAATTTATATAGCCCTAGAATCACAATTTATATAGCCCACAATCACAATTTATATAGCCCTAGAATCACAATTTATATAGCCCTAGAATCACAATTTATACAGCCCTAGAATCACAATTTATGTAGCCCTAGACTCGCAATTTATATAGCCCCTGAATCACAATTTATGCAGCCCTAGAATCACAATTTATATAGCCCTAGAACCACAATTTATATAGCCCAAGAATCACAATTTATATAGCCCCAGAATCACAATTATATAGCCCCAGAATCACAATTTATATAGCCCCAGAAACACAATTTATACAGCCCCAGAATCACAATTTATATACCCCAGAATTAAAATTTAGGTATGTATGCGTGACATAGTCTGCATGTCATTTGAAAAAACACATGCAAACTCATCTTAACACAGTATCCAGTAGTCAAGTGTGTTTTGTTACTTGTAGGCAGTGATGGGTAACTAACTATCTCAAACAGCATACTATCAAAGCCAGAACCACAATTTATATAGACCGTCAATCGCAGTTTTATGTATGCGAGACACAGTATGCAAGTCATTTGAAAAACACGTGCACTGCATACTCATCTGAACAGAGTATCAAATAGTCAAGTGTGTTTTCCTACTTGTAGGACTGAAGATGATTCAGTTGCATGTTATGTCAGTTGTATGTAAGTGCTTTAAATGTTGCAGTCTGTTTCATCATACAGTCATGAATCAAGATGTTATGAGTCTAGCAACTGTTTGAACTTGTTCATTCATCACTGTATATTTATATCATGATAATTTTTATGAGTGAGCCGTATGTATATTTGTAGCATGGTAATTTTTATGAGTGTTCAGTATGTATATTCGTATAATGGTAATTTTTATGAGTGTGCAGTATGTATATTCGTATCATGGTAATTTACTAATTTTTAATACGAGCGTGCAGTATGTATTCAAGATACACCAAAATAGCAATAACAAATAGTAAGCTAAGGTAGGGTAAGGTTACCGGTAGATACGGTAATGCAAAGTGAGGTCATGTAATGGCTCATTTAATACACATCTAGTTGTCAGTTTTTAAGGTGAAGGATCTAACCTTAAAATGCAGAGTACAAGTTCAAATTTCCACTAAAATGGTTGCTGTGTAGGGACCTTGAGCAAGTCCTTCACTCACTGTTGCTCGGTACCATCGATTGGTCATTAGATAGTCATAATCATCAGCTCCTAACACCAGCCATTTGGCAGAGATGGGTATGAATAAATGATCTCCATTTGTCAAGTCTACCGCTCCCCTCAGTGTTAGTTCAAGTGATGTCATATCCTCATTTATATTATCTATCCAGCGTAGTCTTGATCTGCCTTTGTTTTCCCTTGAAATCTTGCATGTAGTGAATTGTGAGTGAGGCACTTAATAATTACATAATAGTAATTTTGGTCAAAATACGAACATGACCAAAGGAATTTTAAGACAAGAAAAATAAGACAGCCAAACTCCTGACATGTTGCACATTATTTTCCTTCACTTTCCATTTCAGAAGAAACACTAAGACTCAAACCCAGACCCAGATGCAAAGGAATAGTTTTCATCTGACAATGAGACAAACAAACCTTGCGAATATGATCATCATGTTGTAGGAATCAATTGCATTGTAGTATTCCGTGAGATTTCTCTGCAAGATACGTTTAAAAAATGTTCAGTAATTAATTGCGATATGGATTTCCATTATTTACGACGCTGCCTCTTAATAACAACATGTAATAAATCTTAGAAATAAATTCACAAAACTGCTTTTATCAAATAAATTGCCACTATAACTTTGGCAATAGTGCTTCTGTGGCAACTTCTACAACAGTATGTAGAACACAGGAGCCAAATGGTTGAGTCCTTGCCTTGTCACATTGAGAGTATGGGTTCGAGCCTCCCCCAAGATGGTTACTCTATAACATGGGGGTCAAACCTTTTTCAATGGTGGCCCAGTGGGAATATTTTCCAGCAAGTGGTAGGCCAGGAACTGAAGGCACCAAAGCAAAATGGGGCGGGTCTGGGAGGGGGAAGAGTGAGCCCACCCCCAGAATTGTTTGCAACACTAAATCTTAGATGGTGCATTTTTAGCATATAAATTATACAGTGTTGCTTTTGATCTTTATTATCAAAATCCTCACTCTATAGGCTTGTTGCTAGCACTGCAATTTGATTTAGCTTCATACACAGTGAAAAATGACAAATTTGAACCTTATTCTCAAATTCTCTAGTCTTTAGGCAAGGCTCCACGGGCCAGAAAAACATCGTCGTCGGGCCAGAAATGGCCCACGGGCCGGATGTTTGACACCTCTGCTCTACAGAGACCTTGAGCAAGTCCATCACTCACAATAATATATTGCTCTGTGCCATCGACTGAAGCTTGGTATTATACATTCGTGCTTAATAATGCTTTAAAATAGTAGCAGTAGTACAGGATGACAGCTGAAAAGCTGTTACCGGTAGTTGC
The DNA here is from genome assembly GCA_020284085.1 of Aporrectodea caliginosa. Classification (NCBI taxonomy): domain Eukaryota; kingdom Metazoa; phylum Annelida; class Clitellata; order Crassiclitellata; family Lumbricidae; genus Aporrectodea; species Aporrectodea caliginosa. Next base: position 413,052 of record JACEVL010000511.1, on the reverse strand, counting down.
ACGACAGTTATAAAATTGCTACTGTTTATTGCTGTACCGAAAGATGGCTACACTACTTCTATTGCAAAGAGTACACTGCTACTACTACAACTGTTGTTCAATGAAGAAACTACCCTTACTAAGTTTCTCACGGATCTAATATGCAAAGGGCTGAAAAGTTCTTATGCAATATCATGCGACTAGTTTTTGAGCGATAATCGTGGACCAGGAAGATCTTGTTTACATTATAAATACATTCACATAACAAATATCGTAACAAATTATATTTACGCAGGCAAATCGACGAATAATTATGATTGTGGGGTAAAAACTTGCCTGTGGAGATATAAAACATCACATTTGATATCAGGCGTAAAAATTGAAGCAGGGTGACATCTGTACATAAGTGTGAAACGGATATACAATTTTTTAAACGTAACCATTCCTCTAAATATAGATTCCTGGTCAATAACTTATAAATGTTTGGTACCCACTCTAATGGGCAGTTGAAGTGAAGGAACACATAAAATCTCATAAAAAATTTAATTTAATAATGAGAGATTGGAACTTCTGTGTGCAATATAAACAAGAACTCTCTTAAGAAGATTTACTAGCTAATAGAATTTACTAATTAAATAATTAACAGGACTTACATTATCAGGTATGCTTGGCAGAACACTGCTGTCAGGAGTCGTAAAACAAAAGAACTGCAGAACATCCAAAACCGACAGTGTGTTAACAACAGAATTTGATGAATAATTGATAGCATGATTAGCATCAAAGATTAATATTTCAGTCAAAGATTAAAATTCAGTCAAAGGTTAAAATTCAGTCAAAGGCTAAAATTCAGTCAAAGGTTAAATTCCCCAGAAGAGAAGAAAAGCAAACTCTGAGGCAGCCATGGGTATGAAGTTTTAGCAACTTCATTTTCTTAGCCTCGGCATATGAGGGCAGGTGGTCAGTCGTCTCCCTCATCTGTCTCATCAGTCCCACCGACAGTGTACTCACTGCAGCTGAGTTGGCTAGGGGTGCAGGTGGAGAGCAGAAATCTCAAACCAAATTTCTGCCCTGGCCGGAATTTGAACCCCCGAACTCTTGATTGACAGTCCAGCACACTAACCACTACAGCATCGAGCTCCACTCCAACATTATACAAGATTCTACTCCATTTGCAACCTCTAATGAGCTTGGTTTTAAATTGAGTTCACTGACTGTGATGAAGCAGAACAGGGAAAAGAGAGGTCAACCATTCTCAGATGTTGACTTGCCAAAGAGAGGTCAACCATTCTCAGATGCTGGCTTGCCACCAATCAACAAAAGCCACGTTTAAGAAAATCGGTTTGTGAATATTAGATGTAGACTAATTGCCAATGGCCATCTCACGTTGGCTTTGAGGATTAACCCAGTAAAGGAACATCAACTCCCTTCCAAACTCATAGAAAGATACACAGTTTCTGTGTTATAACATCCACTGAATCACCATTGAATGTTTTTCATAAATTAAAAATAAAATGCTAAGACAATAAGACAACAGAGACAATGACCTCATCCAATCTGTTCGTAGTTAGTAGTCTATAACCTCGACCCAGTGAAACCCAATCTATATCATCAATCGATGGTAATCAATTCAATTCAAAACCTTTTTTGTTGATACCAAGTGTAATTAGATACTACAACACACATCAACAATGGTATCAAAGGGTAAAAACCCAGCAGAAGCAAAAATCTTAGTAGTAGAGAGCCCAGCTTCCACAGTTCATTGCAGGCAGTAACATCAAAGTTATGACGTCAACATCAGCAGGCATCGATGGTCATCCACCTAAACTATAAAACAAGGACTTAGCCAGGAAACAATTTGGGGTTTCCACATCGGAGGTTCTCCATTGGACATGTTTGAAGAGTACGGGGTCAGTTTAGAAAAGTTGTATTTTTCTCTGCAATTATTTATTTGGGGGGGATTTGAACCCGTAAACCACTAAATATGCCGATGCTATTTAATACATCCTAGAAACTTCTGCAATAGAGACCTGTGATTTGCCGAGGAAGGCTGAGCGCAGTTGTCTTCCAGGAACGGAGGCATCCTGGTCGGCGAGAGAGCGCAGAAGCACGATGACGTCATCGTTGGCGTCATCCTTCTGCAACTCAGCGATATAATTGAGCAGACGATAGAACACTTCAAACCACGGATAGTAACTGAAATTCATGAAAAAATCAACTGTGTCGTTCAATTCTTCGATGGATCTTGCGAGAATAATAAAACTAATAATACAGACATTTCTATGTATACATATACAGAGGCAAAAATCTGTACAAAACTTGGGGACAGATTTTTTCGGGGGCCGGATTTTTGCATTTTTGGGGGACAGATAGGCCTCAGTCAAAACTTTGGGGGACAGTCCCCTCTGTCTCTCTCCCCCGTGATTTACACCACTGCACTTATATTAAAGCACCATTGCCTATTCAATGATGATAAACAACAATATACAATACAATTGCATCTGATATTGCCCACCTTCTGAACTTCAAAAGTGGACACACTAATCTAATGCCGACGGAATTTTGGCAGTGGAGACAGGTTTACAGACAGGTAGACAGACAGACAGACATAAAGGGAGGCAGAGACATGCACACAGGCAGACACATCGAATGTAGATACACATATAAATACATATTGCTGAATAGACATTGAAATAAAAGCACAACAGATAGAAGAAGAATGCAGTCCCTGAAGCTAGCCCTGAGGCAGCCATGGGTATCCAAGTCTGTCCATACCGATATCGCTGTTTGCCGATTATGCCGATATTGTTGTGAACAGTTTTTGTCTACAATTAAACATTAAAATACCGATACCGCGTATAGCCGATTATTAAACTGCCAATAGCTACATCAACTGTTTTAGCATATATAGAGTATTTGTGCAAGGAAAAGCAATGTTCGGTATCCCATTAATACAAAAAATCAGAAAAATGTGACTCTGTGGTACCTGATCGTCATGTAGGCAAGTTTAAATTATTGTTCTTTAGTAGGCCTGTGCGTCGAAATTTTAAATCATTGATGAAATTTTTTCTTCGGCCCCCGATAAATAAAAATGGACAATGATAGCCCCTGAAAATCGATTGGACAACTGCTGACTAATCTAATGCCCACGGAATGTTGGCAGTGGAGACAGGCTGACATTACAGGCAGACAGGCAGACAGACGGTCATAAAGGTAGACAGAGACATGCACACAGGCAGACACATCGAATGTAGATATATAAATACGATATTGCTGAATAGACATTGAAATAAAAGCACAACACACAGAAGAAAAAGAGCATTCCCTGAAGCTACCCTGAGGCTAGTATGAAGTGTTAGTGACAACTCATACACAGGATATTAATAAGTAACTTCAATGACAACCAGTGTCTATTCTAATGCACAAGGCATCAACTAATGGTGCACCAACTCAAGCGGCAATCAGGTCATCAGCGACAAAATGCTTTCTAGAACAATGCTCTCCACAATTATTCTACATAACTGTTTAAAATACTGAGAGATCAATTCTACCTAAGAAACCTCAGAAATGTTTTTGCACTGAATAGCATTTTAAATAATGACACCAGGGAGATTTTATCTATGCATAATGCATGCATGTATCTTCTTTTATTTTTCTTCAATAACTCACACAGGCAGAATGCTGTGCATTACATTAACACAGTTAGGGAACCGTACATGATAATTTATGGGGCAAAACTAGTACATGTTTTTCTACATCACGTACGATATAGAGTTTGCAGTGTCCCATGCTGTGAGGCCGTGGGCGTAGTTTGTATGTTGTCGCTCGTTAATTATTTTACCTGAGTAACAAATTGCTCAAGAGTTACAGAAATGAAAAGCTCACTCACCTGACTATGCAGAGGCAGGACTCCCTGTTAGGGAGGGAAAAGTAGTGAGGCCGTGGGCGTAGTTTGTGCGTTGTTGCTCATTAATTAAAATAATTATATTACCTGAGTAACAAATTGCTCAAGAGTTTTATTGAAATGAAAGCCCTCTCCTCACCTGACAATGCAGAGACAAGACTCGTTCTGCGCTGACAACCGACAGAAGCCAAACCGAAATTTACTATCGATGTCAGTCAAAACAAAGGTGAAAAGGTCGACAGCAGAACTGAAACAATCAACAATCAACAATTACAATACAATACAACTGTGTATTGATACTGCTCTCCTTCCAAAGCTCAGAAGTGCACATACGACAGAACATCGATGGCACTGAGCATTTGAGCGTGCTCTCCGAGTGAAGGACTTGCTCAAGGTCCCTACACAGTAACTGCTTCGGATGAGGCTCAAACCGTACTCTCTGCTTTGCAAGCCGAGCGCTCTAACCAATCGGTCACTACTATTATTATAACTCTTGAAAGTGAAACTGATGGAAATTCATGCAACATTTAAGGATTGGCTGTCTTATTATTACCTGAAAATTGCCATGGTCATCTTCACATGATAATCTTTCGTTTAAGGACACCATTAATCACCTAATTTAATCTGTAATTTGGTGTCCCTACTTAGCGGACATTCTCTATCCCTTCAGGGCCTTCTTTTATGTAGCCTAGCTGCGATGATATATAAACCTGATGATTCCGTTTGATTGGTTGCAAAATAAACATTCTGATTGATTGATTGATTGATTGATATTTTGGCCAAAATTATATTATCATGCATTTATTAATATTATAATTATCTACAGAAATGACTAAACATCATGGAAAATAATGTATATATATATATATTTAATTTATATATATATATATATATATATTATATATATATATACGGATGATCACAAGTGGTGTAGGGGTATGTTTAACTGCCTTGCAGCTGGAGGGTTGTGGGTTCACGTCCACCTCAAGCCGCAATGCGTCATCTCGGAAAGAAAGGCAAGTCCTTCACTACGGCAATTGCTCATGCGCTTCCTGAAACTCCGATTCAGTGTCAGTGATGTTAGTCGGGAGCGCCTCTGAGTAGACATCTTGGAGGGCGCTATAACAAGTGACCTATTACCTGAAAAATATATATATATATATATATATAATCTTTATTTAAAGCCACCATTAATCAAGTCCTCACTCACAATTTGCTCAGCACTTAGCGACTGATGCTTAGTCATTTTTTGTAGCCGAGAGTGTGTATATATATATATATACGAGTGAACGGTTCTGAGGGAAGACTTGAACTCCGCCACCATTGATACCTGTGGTAGTGCCAGTCCCAAGCCTGGAATGAAGCAGGAGGGTGGGCGACAATAATCATCTTTGTTATGACACAGTGTCGTTAAACAGCAACTAAGGAAGACTTGAACTCGTAACCTCTGCGTTATGAGGCGAGTGATTATCTCAGTATCCCAGTGTAAGCTGGTCATAAAGAATATCGGTCACTTTTAGCAGAAAGAGCAAGTTGATTTATGAGTTACACAGTTTAACGTTCTACCCATTGGTAATGGTTGAGGCTATGAGTGGCAGTTGTGGGTGAAGGTAAGACCAATGTATGGGTTTGGGGACAATGTATGTTGATTTATTCATTCACGGATGTTCACTGGCAAACAGTATTCTGAACTAGTTGGGGAAAGTTCCCCTTTCCTGGTCTCCCCTTGCCAATGAGCAGGTGTACACACAAACACACACACACACAAACACACACACGTACACACAGAGAGAGGTGCGAGAGAGAGAGAGAGAGAGAGACAGACAGACAGACAGACAGACAGACAAACAGACAGGCAGGCAGGCAGACAGACAGACAGACAGAGACAGAGATAGAGACAGAGACAGAGACAGAGAGGACATAATATACAAGCATGGAGTATATTATAGGCTACCGATTGTGTATACCAAGGCACATTTACTTCCTATTTGTTTACGACAGTGTACACCTGCTCATACCACACAAGTGTGCAAGTTTGCTTTATGATCGTCACCCCCCCCCCCCAAACCAGTCAAGGACAGAGGCACTACATTCAGAGCAGAGGGAGCTGAATATGCCCTGCATTCATACTGCTCACTGAATATGCAAACAAAATGGACCACGCAACCGGGGATACCTTGCTCATGGCAGTTTATGGAAAGTAGTGGCACACTGGGCTGAACAAAAGAAAACTAGATGGCTACCTTTAGTGAAAGTTTATTCTACATCCACATAATTAGAGTTTCTTCGGTAACATATGTGGCTATGATTAAGGTACATTAGCATGTCAACAACAGCCTTAACATTAAACATTGGGTAGTAATTGGCCTATGTGTATGCTCTGTCATAACATCAATAGCAGTGAAATTACAGGTCTGCACTGTGATGGAAAGGTTCACTATGAACAGCAGGTGGTCTGCATGGTGACCAGGTCACCAGCTGCAGCCTCAGCTTGGCACAGCTGCCAATCATCAGCAAATAACCCAAATGTATATAATAGGAGCATTTATTAAGTGCATAGCACTAGTGCATTAATTAGTGCAACAGCATGTACGCCCACACATGCATATATTATTGTATATGAACTTGTATGTGTGTATACATGTATGCAGGTGTGTAAGTGTACAGTCAGTGTACACCAAGTAAGTGGACATGTGAATGCAAGTGTGTGTGTTTGTGTGTGTGTGTGTGTGTGTGTTTGTGTGTGTGTTTGTGTGTGTGTATATATATGTGTGTGTGTGTGTATTATGTGTGTGTGTGTGTGTGTGTGTGTATGGATGTGTGTGTGTGTGTGTGTGTGTGCGTGTATACATGTATGCAATTATGCATGTATGTGTAATGTGTGGGCAACTGAATGCACATGTGTGCAACTGCACGTTTGTGTGTGTGTGTGTGTGTGTGTGTGTGTGTGTGTGTGTCTGTGTGCTCTGTGTGTGTGTGTGTGTGTGTGTGTATGCTGCACGTGTGTATGTGTGAGTGCGTTGTGAGCCAAAATCTGCATAATAATTTTGGTCAACGCTGTTGTTCTTCCTGCCAAGTGAACTATGATGGCTATTTGCAATGAAAACCGAGTGCTGTCCATAATCTGAGTTTGCCACGGTAACCGATACCACCTAGCATCATCGCTATGACAACAAACGGATCTAGGATATCCAGCACTTAAAAGCCACAGCCACCAACCCATGATGCTCAGATCATTGACAGTCTGAGTGAATATTTGCAATGTATTTATTGTATTAACTTCAACGTGCACTATAAATCTTCTTCTAATAAGAATTTATTAATAGCAATAACCATAATAATAATAATGGTTATGATAACAATAATGACCGCAAAATACGACCAACCATCATCACTGCAGTGTTGATAGCGACATTATTCCATTGTGTTTGCTTTTATCAATTTAAGCCCTGACGTCAACCAGAGACACTCAAGTACACTTTAGTATCATCAGACTCTATGCGATAATCACTGTGACAGTTTGCCAATGGGATAATTCAAGCCTCTGTCGTACTTCTCGTGGTTATGTATATATGTATGTGTGTGTGTGTGTGTATGTATGTATGTATGTATGCATCTATGTATGTATGTATGTATGTATGTATGTATGTATGTGTATGTATGTATGTATGTATGTGTGTATGTGTGCATGTATGTACGTACGTCCGTCCGTCCGTCCGTCCGTCCGTCCGTCTGTATGCACGTATGTATGTATCATGTATCTGTCCATACAATTAATATACACCTTTGAATGCCTCATAAAAGTGCTGCCTACGCTTGCCTAACATACATTCTTTAGGAACAAAGCTTATCAAGAAACAAACAATGATCAGACACCTATGAAGCTATTATCACCTGTCGGGCACCTGCACTGATGCAGAGCCCACCCAACGAATTCCTATCAGAAGTACATACATCAATGCATACATACATACAAGTGCGCAAATGCGTGTATGCATACACACGTGTGTGTGTGTGCGTGTGTGTGTGTGTGTGTGTGTGTGTGTGTGTGTGTGTGTCTTTGTGTGTGTGCTGTGTGTGTGTGTGTGTGTGTGTGTGTGTGTGTGTGTGTGTGTGTGTGTGTGTGTGTGTGTGTGTGTGTGTGTGTGTGTGTGTGTGTGTGTGTGTGTGTGTGTGTGTGTGTGTCTGTGTGTGTGTGTGTACAGCCTATTAGTATTAGTGACACAACTATGAGACACAGCTCATTAAACAGAGGCAAAGGTGCAACAGTTAACCTGAATACATAAGTAAATTCTGTTTTAACGGCAAAAGTATCTCCAACGTCTAAACGCAAAACAGTCCTACCTCAAGAAATCGGATGCACAGGGAAAAGCAAACTCTGGAATGGATTTCAACAGTTCCTGAAAAGCACAGAAAACAGTAAATAGGCTTAGGGTTTAGGCATAACATGGGATCAGTTGCACAAACATTGCATTATTAAAATACCTCACAAGGACACAGAACAGTCTTCATAGGACACTTTGAGAGGTATATGAGTGCTGTGCAAATAATCAGATACACCATAGATACACACACAGATAGATACATACACAGATACACAAACAGATACACACAGCTACACACACAGCTACACACACACATACACACAGATCCACACATAGATACATACATAGATACAAACATACACACACATAGATACAAACGCTTGCCTTTACTGGAACACACACCCGGTCTATATGGTCAGCAAAAGCAAACTCTGGAATGGATTTCAACAGTTCCTAAAAACTCTGTACCGCACGGCCTTCCAAACAGGCCTATTGCATAGTATGCTCTGTAAGAACCTGTCGACCATAGAAGGCAGTTCCACAGAAGAACTAATCACCATTTACAACTTCTCAATGTGCCCCCCTGATTGACAGCCACCTTCCCCTTACGACTGAGAAGGCCCGTCAAAGACCACTCAAGCCACGTTTTGATGGAGTCAATCTGTCAATGGTGACCTCCTTCGTAATGTCAAATGACTCGAGTGACCTTATTGATCAACACTTCGTGCTGATGAATGTATACTAATGTCTGGATCCATCCTACTAGACATATGCAAATTAAGCATGGCATTTCCCACGAGAACTAGAGATGAGGGTGATCAAACAAAACGCTGATTGGTCTTCACTGTCCACTATTCTTGTCATTTGTCAAACAGACAAAAACTTACACATCATTTACAGTAGTTGATAACTGGTAACCTCATCCTCAGTGTTGTGGGTCGTTCTATGCAGTGGTTGCGTTCACTAACTATTTGGAACTTAAGGGTAAAACATACTGAATTCTTCTGCCGTTTCACCAAGGGCACTCCATTGACAACCTTCTCTGCTGCCAACCCTCTCTACTGCTAACCTCCTCTACTACCAACCTTCTCCACTACCAACCTTCTCTACTGCCAACTTTCTCCACTGCCAACCTTCTCTAGTGACAATGTTCTCCACTGCCAACCTTCTCTACTGCCAACATTCGACGCTGCCAATCTTCTCCCCTGCCAACTTTCTCCACTGCCAACTTTCTCTACTGCCACCCTTCTCCACTGCCAACCTTCTCTGCTGCAGGGTGTCACACCTGAAAGCCGTTTACCCTAAAGAGCTTCTTCTGTTGCTGCTATCGTTGCCATGAAAGTTGTGGGAATTGGACTCACTGCCACCTCATACTTAATGATTTTGAGGAGGCCTTTTTGGATACCATTTCAGGTACCGGTAACAACAGCACAAGTAGGGGTCTGTCTTTTCCTGCTTCTGAAAATTGTACAGTCGTTCTGCCTTCACTCAAACTTCCGGGGCTAGACGCTGAAGATATATAGCCGACTATTATGCAATCTGCAATACAGCTTATTATCAAAGATGACTGAGAAGATTGTGTTGATTTAGCTGACATATTATTTAAAAACAACTCCCTCTTGCTTAAACTCAATGGATGGGTTTCAAGAGGTTCCATTCCTCAGGATTCTTGCTAATCCAAATAACTGCCCACTTCTTTTAAGCTGTTAACCATGCTTAACCTTTTGATATGAATGTGGCCTTTGACACCGTTGACCATGGCATTCATACAATACAATAACACAATACAGTTGCATTTGATATTGCCCTCCTTCCAAAGTTCAGAAGTCCACATACGACAGAACATCGATGGCGCAGAGCAATTATGAGTGAAAGACTTGCTCTAGGTCCTTACACAGTAACTGCCTCAGGCGAGGCTCGAACCCATACTCTCCGCATTACAGGCCAAGTGCTCTAACCAATCGGCCACTGTGTGTTCCAAGTTTGAGAAAAGGCTCTAAATAAATATCCAAATACATGGATAATACTTTATGTCCTTTACTGAACTGTTACATCATGTAGTCTGGTGAGGAGTGATAAGGAACAGAGGATAAGAAGGAGGAGAAGGAAGCTAAGCAGGATAATAAGGCAGAGTAGGAGGAGCAAAAAAATCTCAGGGAACAGGGAAGAACTGAGGGAACAATGACAGAGGGAGGTAATGTAATGTAATGTAACATAATTTTAAAAGGTGCTATATAAGTTAACAGGTAACTAAATATAGTACGTAATCATTGCACATAATAATGATAACAGCAAAGGCATATTTTACCTCATCTTTGAAATCCGCTGGATAACAGAAAGTAATGGCATTCTTGGAAACGTTGTCCGGTGACCTTGTGACCTCGACCAACAACTCAAACAAACGGTGTTTACCTTTCCTGAAAAGCATTGACAAACGGTAAACAACTTCAGTTCATGTGCATGTTACTAAATGGAGATTTGATCATTATGACGACTGACTGATTATTATAATAAGAACAAACATTTTTAAACCATGTGTGTGACATGTTAGTCTAACCATAGTGGTAACATCACTGGCGTGATTAGCAGCAGGAAGCGGGATCGCCTCCCGCACCCTCCTAAAGTTCCACTCAGCCTATCATTTGCGAGATGGCGCATTGGTAAAATGAGATGTAGGATGTGATGGGCGCCTTGCATGGTTGCCGAATACAGTTAAATTCGACTCCTGTAATAACTTGTGATCATCCATTCATACTGATTTGTAATCATCCTGCGTAATTGTCAGTTTGAATTAATACAGAATATATTGTTATAGCTAATTAAAAAATCAAGTAACCCTACACAACATAGTTATGAATATTAGCCAAAGTAGCTCTAGTGCTAGCCAATTAAAAAATCTATTGTTAACCCTAAACAGCCCAGTTATGAATCTTTAAGCCATAATGCTCAATGTTAGCCATTCCATATAAGGATCTCTGGGTAAAATGAACAACGTAGCTTGATGGTAAGGGGTGGTGGTGGTTTTAAAGTGACTATTAAACAGCAGCACCATTTATTTTACGGTCTGCTGCATTCAGCCAATGGCAGTAAACATTCTCACACTGTCTCAAAATGCACCAGTCATACAACCATGTGTGCAACGCTTTTGTGAGGTACTCAAAAGCACTAATTATATTAAATGTCTTCATTATATTAAATGCCTTCATATATACATATTTATTTATGCAATATTAAATGCAAATATATAAATTGTAAACCCGTCATAACGTTACTTGATTTATGCATAATATTTACATGTCCACATATACATAGAATAAATATATATATATATATAATTATATATATATACATTTAGGTCATTGAGAGCATAATTGGTTATATACATTCATGTATGAATTTCTGAGTCACCCCAGATCTGAGAAAAGTGGGAGTATTGAAACCCCTATTCCTCCAATTAAGACTTGTACCTGGGACAGGACTTACATGCAACTTAACACTCACACACCCACATCTTCCCCAGTTTCTTACCAACCGCTAACCGGCCTCAGAAATTATTAACCAATTCGGGAAACACTGTGGTGGGACGACGTCTAATTCACATCAAATAAAAAGCCATCTGGCCTGGGGTGACTACTGTAGCTCTTAATGATAGTAAATGCCCGGGCTGGATATCAATCGACTGAGCCGAGCATCCTGGTATCTGATACATAGGCCTACACAGGCCGTCACCTGCAACCCCAGACCAGGATGCATTTTGAAAAACAAGTTGAAGTACTTAGACAGCTGGTCACGAACCCAGACTCATTTACGATTGCTACTTGCACTTTTATTACCAGCATGAACACATAAATTACAAATAAATTACAAATATCAATATTGCTACATGTGTTAAACGGATATACATCAGAAACTATGGCTGCTTTATCGCAAATGTTTCATTTATTAATTATGGTAATTTATGTCGTTAACCCAATTTAACATAGAATATAATTTTAAAATTCTAAAAGCCAATTTACATAGCTTTATCTGGACTTCAATAGATCCCATAAAAAAACTGTTCACAGGACATAATTGCCAATAGAATCAGAGAAATATTTTGTAATTAAGAGGACAACTACCAGCACTTTTGTGTGTGTGTGTGTGTGTGTGTGTGTGTGTGTGTGTGTGTGTGTGTGTGTGTGTGTGTGTGTGTGTGTGTGTGTGTGTGTGTGTGTGTGTGTGTGTGTGTGTGTGTGTGTGTGTGTGTGTGTGTGTGTGTGTGTGTGTGTGTGTTGTTAGAAGCATCAGAAAACAGGGAATACAACCGAGATTGCTTTTTTAGTTGGTCAGCTTTTTGAATTTGATTGGATATGGTCTTTGATACGCTATGCAATACAGTGCAGCCTTACATTTAATTTCATTTCTTGTTTCACTTTTGGAAACATATTTTAAAAATAGTTATAGGCCTATATATGTCAGTAGTGATTATTATCAGTCATTTTGAAACATATCCCTAAAGCTAATTTGTACACTGCATTACATAATGTTTTTTTGGAAACATTACATAATGGAGTGTACAAATATGCTTTATAGGATACAAAGGGTAGACCCAGAAGAGACAGCAGTCCTACTTATTAGGGTCACCTAATAATAATAATAATAATATCTTTTCTTTAATGAAGCGCCTGACAAACTGTACATTTGCGCTGTACATTTACATGTTATGACAATTAAACCATAGAACGAGAATTCGTGACTTCAGGCTTTAATATTCGTAAATATTCGTGAATATTAGGGCATTTTTAATATTCGTAAATATTCGTAAATATTCGTTGATGACGTTACTGTTTCCGCTTTTTTACGAACTAATTTAAGAATAGTAATTTAAGAATATGTGCAGTGGTTTTGCGGCGCTGTATAGGCCTACTTATATATATATAGAGCCGTGGTCCGTAAGCTGGTACGCTTAATTAGGCTTCCTACCCAAATCGTTCCCTACTCTTGAAGAACTCTGTAAAAAGCCGACCATGTCTCTCTCTCTCTCTATCTGTCTGTCTGTCTCTCTCTGATCTCTCCTCTCTGTCGGTCGGTCTGTCTCTGTCTGTCTGTCTACGATTTCTCTCCCTCTCGGACAGAGAGGGAAAGAAATCGTACGATCTCTCTCCCTCTCTGTCGGTCTATCTCTCTCCCTCTCTGTCGGTCTGTCTCTGTCTGTCTCTCTACGATTCTCCCTCTCGGACAGAGAGGGAAAGAAATCGTACGATCTCTCTCCCTTTCTGTCGGTCTGTCTCTCACTGTCTCTCTACGATTGCTCTCCCTCTCTATCCGTCTATCTCGATCTGTTTCTCTCTCAGCGGTGAAACCCACACGCTCGGTAATTCTATATCATTTAAGCTATGTTTGGATGACTGATGTTCCGAAGTTCCATTGATGCGTTTAATTTGATTAATTATACGCCAGGTTAGGCTGAGGGCTAGATCCTCCCACTCAGTTTAGGAATCTTGGGCGGAGGGATAGTGAATTAGAGTGTAGCCCTAATGTGGATTAGTCGCCTTTTTGCTGCGTCCGTAATGGCAGAGTAGAACATTACATTACTTCAAGTAAGGTTATAGGAAACACTAGGCATTTTTTTGTAGAAAAGTCTTGTATTGTGTTAATTAGAAAACAATCAATTGACATACAATTCAAATAAATACCTATCTACCTATGAGTGGCATTATTTATTAAAATGATATAATTATATTATATGAGCTTATCTGATCCTTCAGACAACTTCAGTCTCGCTTCGATGACATCGCAGTAGAGTTCGTAGAAACTGGTTTCAATGTAGGAGTAGGTTTCGTCGAGAGATATGTATTTCAACGGAGGTGAATCTTCTTCTGAAGAGTCGCGGCGAAGACATGTAATCGTAACGATGCTTCGTCTTCCAATCAGTTCTTCCAACGTCGAAGTAGTGGTTGAAAAGGATCGTCACAACAACAGACAAACCGGAATTAGATAAATCCGTATCGCTTGCTTTAAAGTTGCTGTACGAAGACTAATCAATCCTTCGTAAACATCCGCAGTTCAAATCATCCACACGCAGAAACGACGACAACTCAACCGTTCTACGCTTCCATGTAGACTTATCGAAAGGATCACTCGTCAGCCCTTTTATGCTCAACGGTTACTCCTAACTTCGATTAAAAGTCCGCCACGACGATGCTATCATCCATCGCAAGATGCATAGTCATCTAGAACCTCGAAACTGACGATTCATTCACCGAAAACGTCCTTCCAATCGCAGGAACGTCTCCAATCGTCCAACTCGCTTGAACTCCAAATTTCAAGTTCTCTCTCAACGCATTTCTATTCGTTCCTTCATTACGTCGTCACGGTAACGCTTGGATAAATCGTATTACGTCATGGAGCCGTTAACGCTGTTTTAACGGTTCGCTAGGCAGTTAATTACGTATTAATGAAAGCCACTCATGAATTAACTAAATGCCACTCGTAATTGACTATCTTATCCTAACCTTAGAAATTAATTAATTAATTAAGTAAACTAACAATAGATTTGATAAGTTATATTTCGCTACAATAAGGCCCCTCTTTTTAAAGACTGTCTACAGGCTTTATCTACCTAACCTTCTTATCAAACTACTTGTTAATTACTTATATTATTATCTAAACTACATGTATAAAACAACAACAACAATGCTACATACCTATTCTATATAAATATTTATATTCCTACAGGTTTCTATTAAATTATCTACTTCCTATATCAGACCCCTACTGAGATAGTCGGATATTACATTATTACATCCTTTAATGTAATTCACCTTAAAGCTATAATTTTGCAGGGCAAGACTCCATCTCATCACCCTTGCATTCTTCATTCGTCCTTCTCTCATGTACTGCAATCCGCAGTGGTCCGTCTCGATCACAAACTGCTTTCCAAACAAATACCTGTCGAATTTCTCAATTCCCCACATAATAGCCAGACACTCTCTTTCCTCCACAGAGTATCGCCTTTCTCTTTCCAACAACTTCCTGCTTGCATAAGCGACTGGATGGTTAATACCATCATAGTTCTGCATTAGAACACACCCAAGTCCTACTCCTGAAGCATCTGTCTGAATAACAAACTCCTTGTTCAAATCAGGCAGCTTCAAAATTGGTGCCTTAGCTAATACTCCCTTTAACTCTTTAAAGGCCTTATCCAATTCTGGATTCCACTCTACTACATTCGGTGACAACTTCTTAGTCAGATCAGACAAAGGCGCCATAAGTTCAGCACAGTGTGGAATGAACTTTCGGTAGTAATTTACTGCCCCCAGAAAGCTTCTCACTTGCTTCTTAGTTTTCGGCCTCGGTCTATCCACAATCTTGTTAACCGATTCCATCTTAGGACTTACATTGTCGTCTCTAAGCGTGTGTCCGCTAAAATCTATTTTCTCATACAGATTAGGATTCTTGTCTACATCTCTGTAATCTTTTGTTTGCTCACTATTGTATAGCTCTAGAATTTCTTCCTCTCTATTCATTCCTAAGTTTCCATCATGTATCACTGCTGATACAAAGGCAACTGTCTCTGTATCATGTATTTCTTCATGATTGACATTTGACTTCTTGTCAACTTCATCTCCTCCGTCAAAATTCTTTTTATTTTTGACATTCACTTTCTTCGTCACCTTCGGTTCCTTGGCACACGTTTGATCAATGCGTTCTTTTAATTTCAATATGCAATTATATGCATTCTTTATTTCCTCTCGCAATATCTCAATATCACTAGAAGTTTCTTTGACGTCTATCGTCTCAGCTGATTTAGTAACCTTACGCTTTTTATTCCTCTTCCTCGATGACCGTATTCCAGTAACGACCGTTGAATGTACGTCATTTCTTATAATCGGCTTATCTGTGACGTCATCTACACCCGTTGATCTATGCCTCTGTGTTTCTAAGTCCGTGTATATTTCACCCCTGTCTCTTTTTATATTCTTCGTTTCATTGCAAATGCTAGGCAATGTATCACTTTTCTTGTCTTTACTTAACATGTATCTGATTCCATTGATTTTCCCAATAATCATAGGTTTCACTGGATTATCCATTACTAAGGCTTCCACCTTCCCAGCATAATATTCACTTTCTAAATCAACATTAGCTGTAGGAAAGTACCGTGTACTCCCATCTATCAATGTACACATTGCTTCCTTTCCTGTCAAATCTGATTCGTCTATAAGTGTCCTCTTCACAACACAGCATGTTGCTCCTGAATCATAAATACACTCAACTTCCTTTCCGTTAACTCTAACTGATTTTTCTTCTTCGTTCAGGTTCAATGGATTGCCATCAATTGCTACAATGGCACTCGCCACCCTGTTAATCGATACCGGTACCTCATCCCATATCGGAGTCGTTTGTATATCACTCACTTCTGGTCTCTGTCTTGTATCTTGTTTAAGTATTCCATTTTTCACTTTATACGCGCTATTCTGTACTACTTGTATGGCTGCTGTCGTGTGTTTGACAACACCTTTAAGCTTATTCGGGCAATGACTTGCCTTATGACCTTGACCTCCACACAAATAGCAAACAATCTTATGTTCAACAGATTGTCCTCTTTCTCTGCTATATGCTCTGTTTCCAAACTTATTGAAATTGGTCTCCTCGCCAAATCTAGTTTCAGTTCTACTTCTATTTGTTATGTTAACAACTTTGTCTTTAGTCTCTTCTTCATAACCTCTACTTTGATTCCTGTCCTGAGGAAATCTTACTGTGGGTTTCATTGTCATGTCTCCATGTTTGTAACCATGAGCTTCTATGTAAGATTCAGCATGGGTTAGCATTTCCTTAAGGCTGATCTTTCCTTTCTCCGTGAGGAATGTCTTCAATTCCATGGAACACGTTGAGAAGAACTGATCCCTTAAAATCAAATTCTCCAATCCTTCGTAATCCTTCTCGAATCCTGCCATGGATAACCATTGTTGGATGTACCTCCTTAGACGCTCTAAGAACTGGGAACAAGATTCCCCGACCTCGATACGGCTGTCCTTGAACCTCTGCCTATAGCCACCCTCAGTTAATCTGAATCTCCTTAACAGTTGTTCCTTAAGACAGGTGTAGTCTTGTGCTTGTGCAGAAGTCAACCTCTGGTATACTTCCAAAGCTTTCCCTTCGAGATGTCTAGCTAATGTCAGGGCCCAAATTTCTTGTGGTATCTCATATGCTTCAACTGTCCTCTCGAATCTTAGCAAATACGCGTCGAGGCAATCTTTATTTTCGTTAAAATTGGGAAACTTAATATCTCTTATTCCTCTTCCGTGATTTCCACTGTTTCCCTCTTCCCTATCAATTACAAACATACCGTTATGTTCTCCGTTTTGCCTACGATCAGAAACTGCCCTTGCTTCAATCTCTTTGACTTTAATCTCTGCCTCAAGCTTCTTTAACTCAAAATCCATCTGGCGTTTAGCTCTGTCTTCCTCTATTTCCATTTGCCTCTTAGCTCGCTCTTCTTCTATTTCCATTTGGCGCTTAGCACGCTCATCCTCTGCTTGCCGCTTAGCTCTATCTTCCTCTAATTGGCGCTTAGCACGCTCATCCTCTGCTTGTCTCTTAGCTCGCTCTTCTTCTATTTCCATTTGACGCTTAGCACGCTCATCCTCTGCTTGTCTCTTAGCTCGCTCTTCTTCTATTTCCATTTGACGCTTAGCACGCTCATCCTCTACTAACTCTCTCGCCTTTTTATCTTCTCTTTCTTTGGCTCTCTCTTCTCTCAGTTCAGCTTGTCGTTCTGTCACGAAGCTTTTCAGGTCGTTTCCTTCCATCCCCAAGTCTCGACCTACCTGAATTAACTGTTGATAATCAGTAGCCGACATCTTACTTGTTTACTTTATTTCAACCAAGTAATTAATCAAAAGCCTTGCGCTTTATAAAATTCTCAAATCTTACCTAAGATCTGTATGCAACCTCTTAGTTACAATATATAATCTATGTCTATGACGTAACGTTATGACGTAACGTTAAATGTTCAACTTCAATGGCTTATTGCACCGTTTAAAATGTCAAGTGTGCGTGCCGTTAAAATTCAAATTAATCGTCTCTAATTTTCACAGAAAGCATAAATCTACAGCGTTAGTGCAAGTTAACTAATAGTTTACTTGAGTTAGCAAAGTCTCTCAAAATCCCGGACGCTGAGCACCCATAATGTAGCCCTAATGTGGATTAGTCGCCTTTTTGCTGCGTCCGTAATGGCAGAGTAGAACATTACATTACTTCAAGTAAGGTTATAGGAAACACTAGGCATTTTTTTGTAGAAAAGTCTTGTATTGTGTTAATTAGAAAACAATCAATTGACATACAATTCAAATAAATACCTATCTACCTATGAGTGGCATTATTTATTAAAATGATATAATTATATTATATGAGCTTATCTGATCCTTCAGACAACTTCAGTCTCGCTTCGATGACATCGCAGTAGAGTTCGTAGAAACTGGTTTCAATGTAGGAGTAGGTTTCGTCGAGAGATATGTATTTCAACGGAGGTGAATCTTCTTCTGAAGAGTCGCGGCGAAGACATGTAATCGTAACGATGCTTCGTCTTCCAATCAGTTCTTCCAACGTCGAAGTAGTGGTTGAAAAGGATCGTCACAACAACAGACAAACCGGAATTAGATAAATCCGTATCGCTTGCTTTAAAGTTGCTGTACGAAGACTAATCAATCCTTCGTAAACATCCGCAGTTCAAATCATCCACACGCAGAAACGACGACAACTCAACCGTTCTACGCTTCCATGTAGACTTATCGAAAGGATCACTCGTCAGCCCTTTTATGCTCAACGGTTACTCCTAACTTCGATTAAAAGTCCGCCACGACGATGCTATCATCCATCGCAAGATGCATAGTCATCTAGAACCTCGAAACTGACGATTCATTCACCGAAAACGTCCTTCCAATCGCAGGAACGTCTCCAATCGTCCAACTCGCTTGAACTCCAAATTTCAAGTTCTCTCTCAACGCATTTCTATTCGTTCCTTCATTACGTCGTCACGGTAACGCTTGGATAAATCGTATTACGTCATGGAGCCGTTAACGCTGTTTTAACGGTTCGCTAGGCAGTTAATTACGTATTAATGAAAGCCACTCATGAATTAACTAAATGCCACTCGTAATTGACTATCTTATCCTAACCTTAGAAATTAATTAATTAATTAAGTAAACTAACAATAGATTTGATAAGTTATATTTCGCTACATAGAGAGATCTGGGTCATACAATCTTTGTTTGTGTAATACACGGTACTGGCATCGTTCGTTTGGGCGCCAACAATTTGAATTCCGTATGAGACTTCAAACAATAGACTAAGTGAAGTTACTGATATAAGATGAGTAACTGTAACAAGTAACTGTTCTTGTTCTAGCTCTAATAGGCCTACCTAGTTTGTGCACTGAATTTTTTACTAGGGCCTACTAATTTCCGGATTTTGAAGAATTAAAAAAACAAAAATTTAATATTCGTTGGCCAGTTTAATATTCGTCAATATTCGTAAATTTCTAAAAATCTTAATATTCGTAATATGCGCATGCTCGTTCTATGAATTAAACAATTCACAAGAACACAAATGACAGAAGACATAAATCTTAACTACTAACAGAACAGACAGCCTGCAATACACGGCGCTAATAGCAGCCTACAAAGCATGTCCGCCTATGGGCTCAATCTCGGTACCTCTCGCTCTCTATGCCAGTGTATTATCCAATGCGCTATTTTATAAACCTATTTGACAACAAATTGATTTGAAATGATGAGTGATTAACATAATACTTTAACACAACAGAATAAAAAGAACCAGAACTAACAGCTTAACCAACAAGAACTATGATTCATTCAATGTTCAAATATGTGCATAATGTCTTGCAGGCACAATGCAGAAATCCGTTAGGCTGATGGAAGCCAGGCATTGTTGAGCAAAAGACTAAAACAATCCCTTAAGCAAACTCTGAGTGCCAGCCATGTCTTTGAAATGTTAATGGCTTCATTTTTCTAGCCTTTGGCCCTTTGCATATCACGGCAAGTGGCCAATCCTCTCTAGACCTCCTGATCTACCTACAGTAACTGACAGCGTACGGTCTGCAGGGGCGTAGCCATGAAAACATTTCTGAGGGGTTTCAAGTTTTGGGGGATTTTCCACTGAAAATGGTCGTATTTTTCTACATTTTTAGTTATTAATAATAGTAATGCATTTATTTTGGGGATGGTTAAACCCGTAAAACCACCCCCTAAATACGCCCATGACGGTCGGTGACCGTCGGTGTACTCATTACATAGCCGAGTTCACTAGGGGCATGCAGTGCAGAATCTTAAAACAGCTTTCTGCATTGGCATGAATCTGAACTCCAAACCTTCGTACTGACAGTCCAGCATGCTCATCACTATAGACTCTCTTGCATCTCATTGTTAAACATAATATAACCACAAATTGGTTAATAACAAGATTTATTACAGAACCAATCCCCACAATAGTTTCTACCAGTCTAACTCTTGACTTCCTTCTCATGTAGGGTTTTCCTGCCTCAAACTAATAAAGCTCTACTCACTACATGTCGTCTATCTCTTATTCTCCCTGTACATGTGGCTTTTTCTCCCTATGTCTCACTGTCTGTCTCTGGCTGTATGTTTGTCTCTCCAGTCTCCTATCTCTCTGTCTGTCTGTCTGTCTGTCTGTCTGTCTGTCTCTCTCTCACACACACACAAACACACACACACACACTCAATGACCAACATCTCCCTGATAACTGAAATGCAATAAACAGAGCGAAACTTAATTGGCAAGCATTGAATGAGTAAGTAAGTCCAAAGTACTATTTAATCTAACAGCTAGTTCCCCTTTTAGGTTTCCCCTGCTCCCTAGCCAGTGTACTGAAGTGTACTATGTCTTATTATAACTGTTAAGTACATAATGTTTTTGGGAAATAAAAGTTTGTCAGTTGTCAGTTGTCAGCAAGGCAGTGTTTTCCAATCTGGGTGCTGTGACACCTAAGGATGCCGTGAACCTGCTCTAGGAATGCCAAGGATGTTGTGTGTATGGATAATATTTGTGGAGCTTCTTCTGTACAAAAAAGTGTGACTACTGATAATATCACTACTGACATATATAGGCCTATAACTATTTTTTAAACTTACAGAAATGGTAGCAACACTGCGGTTGAATTCAAGGATCGTTACTCGTTATAAAGAGAAATAATTGAAACTAAAGCCAGGTGTCATTGACTTCTAGTAAGGGTGTCTTGCTCTGAAAAACTTTGGGAAGTTGAGAACCACTGTCTACTATAAGGTGCCCAAAGCTTCAAACTCACTGACAGTCATTATATATCAAAGCACCATTATTTAAATGTATCTACTTGCTTATTTAGAGATGGTGCATTGTTCACGAAGCTGGGCAGACTATTTCATGCATACATTCCAGAGATTCATGTAAATTAAATATGAGCAAGGACTATTTATCCTTGAGACCTTGACCCACTTGTTTACTAACAATTTCTTAATCTTTTCAAAAAGCCAGGGTTACTAATCCTCACTCCTCAGAAATCTCTTTTGCAGCCAAGAAATTAGAAAACTTTATGGGTAGAAATATTTACAGAAATGAAATTTGGATCTTAAAGTCACCTGGACTGTTCAGCTAAAATGACAGCTAGGCCTACAGTCTAATGATTTTTGTTGACATTTATTGCTTGTGTACAAATTTTATTGAACACCTACAATTTTATTGATTTATTGGGCTAATTCAATTTCAGTAGGCCTATTTTTGGAAGAATTTAGATGCTACTTGTAGATATATGAATGGCAGGCAATTCAGTATGCATACCTTTGCCTTGACTAGGTTACATAGGCTATGGTCAAAACATTGCAGAGATCATATTACAGGGAACAACCCAACAATTGTATTGTATGTTGTAGGCCAGCCAAGATGACTGAGCTGTTCAAGAATATCATCAGCGAAGAATGCTGTTGCAGTTCAGTGGTTTAATAGGTCGTTTACATAAAACCAGATGGCCTATATATGGACCCAGAGTTTAGTTTATGACTAATCGAAGTTTTATACGAGAAATTTAATTAAATGTTGTTAAAGCGGAATCACATTAGCGGATGATTAGCCCGAATTGAATACCAACCTGACACGAGATCCCATCTTGCTTTAACCTTCTACGCAGTGAACCCAGATAATCCAGAAACAGCTAGGGCCTATCGATCCTCTTCGACGTTATGTCACGGATGTTATCTATTGGCCTGTTTGGCCGAAACTAACAAATAAACGTCTATCAACAGGTCCATTACCGATCAGTTTACGATTTTAAACTAACTGGTCATTGCGCCATTATGCTAAATTTGTCCCGCACGAACTCAGTAGTCATCATGAAGATACCGAAATAGTGTCAAGCCTAGGCCTCTGTAGGCTATAGCCAGATATGGTAAACTCTCACAGGGATTCATAGTAGGCCTAACACCATATCCAATTATTTGTCACACGTCTAAAGTCGCGAAATATCCCGAGAATGGCCGCTCGACCATTATCGTATTTACTTATCGGGAGTTTATTTTACGACAAAAACACGACACCCTTTTTTGCGAAATTCCCAACAGATAAGAATCCATCCAAGTGTCTGCAACGAGAAACGCATGCACGTCCGCCTTCGCGTGAATAAGTAAGCGAGTCATCGGCAAATAATTGAACGTTCAGTGAATCTTCATGAGGAATTGAGGATATAATTACAGAGTCTTATTAAATTAAAAAACTTGTTTAATTTAGTTTAATGAGCACACAGATCAAGACGACATTTCAGTGGCCCAGGTTTGTTCCAAGTTCCGACCAATCCGACCAATAAATAAACATAGACTAATATACATAAACTTCCAAAACTTAAGGATATGCTTACTTACTTATATAGCCTACCTCAGAGCCATCTATCGGTATAGATAGCTCAAGCCTACTTGTGGTGGGTGCAAAGTAGTCTAAGTGGTTAGCGAGCAGACTGTTAGCACAGAAGCCGGAGTTCAAATCCCGCCAGAGCAGTCAGATGTTTCGACATTTTTTACAAGGTGCGTCGCCTAGCGATCGAATTCCCCTATGAATTGAGTGCAAAGCCCGGATGATTCAATAACCTAGTTAGCCTGCTAGTAGGCCTAGACGGACACTAGAGATAGACCACGCCCCAGTGCACAGATAATAGGCCTAATATGGAGTGGTGTAGCCTATAGAGAGAAAAGTAAGGGTCGAGTAGGCCTATAGAGTCTTTGAGGGATCCCGCAGATGAGTAGGCCTAGGCCTAGTGCCAGGGCCGTCATTATTGGCCCATTGACGAAGATAGACTGCGTGCGGTGATTAAGATAGGCCTAATAATTATTTATAATGATCTGACATCAGATACTGCAAGACACTGAAGACAGCGCTCAAGATGATGAAGCAAGAGGCAGATAGGTCAAGAAGAGCACGCGCATTGACGGATGGATCCAGAACTTTAACGACATCTTATTTATGGCAAGTTGGCAACAAAGGCCGTCGACGTCAGCAGAAATTATTTTTGAACAGTTCTCGCCGTTCGTATGGCATAATGCAGCTTTGTATAATGTCAATAATTATTGTGGACAGAGAAAAGCTGTCTCGGTGTCGATAATTTCGACAAATAGCCTGTTATTGAATACTAATAATTTTTTTATCGTCTCATGTTAAAAAATAAGCAAGTGAATGCCGTTCCTTTTCGCAATACCTTTTTTGTAAGGTAACTGAAGACACCTTTAAAAAGCTTTCCACCCGTTCTATATAATTATATATTTTGAATCTTGAACTCCAGCTCTTATAATCTTCGATATGGAAGCGTTGTAAATAAACGTGCTCATAAAGGGTCATATCTCTGAATATATTATTGAGATTACCGCAGTTTGGTTTTAACCACTATCCAAAGAATTTGTAAGCGGGCCAAGCAATCACTCAACGCCCATCATAGTTTGATCTCGCATGGGCTCTCGCCTCTCGGGGTCAGGTTTCATGATGTAGTCCGGGTCACCAATGTTAACCGCATGCTAGGCCTACGGTATATTGTTCACAATCCCAAGTAGGCCTATGGTGGGGCTTCGCCAGCAAACAGGAACGTGACTCTCTAAGTCTAAGTGCTCTGGTCCATAAGCTGGTACGCTTTGGCTTCCAACCCAAATCTTTCCCTACTCTTGAGGAACTCTGCAAAAAAAGCCGACCAAAACCTTTTTAGAAACATCTTAATAAACCTGGACACATTTAACTGGCGGGCCAAGTGCCTCTTTTCGTTGTCTCAGGACTGGATGATCACAGGACACGTATTTAAAAAAATAAACAAAAACAAGAATATAATACATGTTAGATTTTCTTAAAAGACCAGAGCCGTTACACAGTTCAACATCTCAATTTGTACTTCGAAATAATATGAAGCTGACTGAATTGCAAACTTTTTCATGACACTGTTGAAATGCAAAGGCAGACGACAAGGACTTGACGACGCAAGGGAAACATCATAAACAGTAAACACCAGACTTTGCGTTTCTTTGATTCAACAGACGTCTTCAAAAAGCGGAAAATGGCGGAAAGACCGCATTTGTTAACAAGTTAAAACGAGCAATGCCTAACTCCATGTTTACGTTCCTCAAACTGCAAACTAGCTACAGTCTGCCAAAACTCTTAAAACTCATGTCCAGCAATAGCAGACAAAACTGTGGCAAAACATGACGATACTGATTTGTCTAGTCATAAACCACATGAAATGCAGAGATCTAACCATTCTGGAAATTCGTACTAGCCAGAGAAGCACCTGGTTGAAGGCAATTATGTAGATGCAGGCGTACGTGCTATGTATGTTTGAATGCAAATATGTATCTGAACACTCATGTAATAATCTCTGTGTGGCTATATATAAGCATGAATGCAGGTATGTGACGTTTGCATGTGTAATGTAAGCATGTGAACATCTATGCAGCGTATTTTGAGAATCTCTCAAATGTACTCTGCATATGTACACATGTATGTATGTATGCATGTATCTATTGTATCTATATAAAGCACCTCTCGCAGTGCACACAAATCAGAGGCGAACATTGTGTGTGTGTGTGTGTGTGTGTGTGTGTGTGTGTGTGTGTGTGTGTGTGTGTGTGTGTGTGTGAACATTTATATAGTGCATTTTGGAACGTCTCAAAAGGTGTTTCATATGCTTATGTTTCCAGTTGGCTACAGTCGTGTCTGCTGGTGAAAGAAATTACTTTTTATTCAACCACGTTAAGTTCTTTTTAATTTTAACACAAATAAAAACTGAGGTAATCCGTTAAAATGCTTCTAGTGACAAAGATTTCGAACGTTTGAGGTACTTCGTTTAAAGATGATTTGACGAACGTTAACAACATATTACCTGTAATTTTGTTCCTTTATAGACGGGATAAAGAAATTGCAGAACAATGCCTGAGGTAATTCGTTGACGTTAAACACTGTCTTGAATACAAATACGATTTCAAGTCTAGCTAGTTCTAGCCGTCTGACAGTTACTGTTAAAATGCACAGTCCGAGGTACTCGTTACAGATGCTGCTCATAAAATATAATTTAGAGTAAAGCGAATACAGCGGCGTTACCTGGAAAACACGTTACAGCTCAAGGTATTGTGTAAAATGGCTTCGGAAACAGAAAACACACTACTACGGAAAAATGATGCACAGCGATAAGGAAATATTTACAGAAACATTGAAAGTTTCGTGCCTCAATCTGCGACCGCGTCTGCTTCTTCGGCAGCTGTTACCAGATGCTCGGAAACACAATCGGTTGCAAACGGTTGCAAAAATACATTCGCATCTTCACCTGAGGTAAAAACGTCAAACTACAAAAGCATCGAAATTAGGCTACGGCAGTTCGTATAGACAGATAGACACACGGAGATAATCGAAAACCAACACTTAACAAATCCTGCACGGGGTGTTCAACAAGTCATCTCCAACGCAACATACAACGGCAGTTCCCTTTCTGAAATGCCCCTTTCTGCAAATCTCTTACACAAAATCGTTGGCCAACCACACGCCAAATCAACAGCCACCCAATGAAATAGATTCACTCACCTCCACTCCCTACATGGATACATGATGCAAGAAAAAATTTGTCACCTGACATTAAAATTTAATCTACTCTTGAAGTCCCGCAAAGACAGAACGGTACACCTTGATTTTATTAATAATCATTAATCATAAGGAAATGGAGCATCCATTCACCCATTCTTCAGAGTAAGAAGGTCCTTTCAAATAACAGTTCCATCAGTTGTTTGTCTCAAGGTTATTTTGGTTCAAATGCAAATACAAAACATCAAACTGAGGAATCACTTTCAATTTTATGGTTTCAAAAAGTAGCAAATGTAAAAACTAAACTGCGGATGCAAAAGTGAGAACCCAGTCACTAACCCACCCCACCCAACCCATCACCAATTTCTACTCATTCATAGCTTCACCCACCAGATGTTCGCAAGACCAACAAAACCAACAAGAAACTACTCAAAATAAAAACAATTTCACTCGATAAGAAACTAAAAATTCGTAATAACCAAATACTCAACAAAATCCAACAATCTAACCTAAGTCCCGTTTCTACCGTTCCGCTGCAACTCAGATGGTTAATTAGTAATAGTAATTAATATTTTACCCATTGTACACATGATCGTCCAGGAACAAGAGCAAATAATAACTATAGTTTTTCCTCGTTCAAATTTAAAGACAAGAAGGCAACACAAACTCTTAAAATTTCTAGGGTGCTTGAACAGAGTTGAACTTGTGAAGCAGCAAGCATTCTCAAGAACACCAGAATTCTATCTAATTTTTCTCAATCATAGCTTCTATCGCTCAAAGTAAGGAAGTCTGCTGTAGAAAATGCGAGAGAATATCCACAGACACTTAAGCATATACATTTTGACCAAAGAAAAAGCTTTCAGGTGCCCAGAAGTATGAAGAAGAATAATCGTATAAAATTAAAAATATTATAAAATAATAATAATTCATATCCTTTCCTTATTTCATTGCACAAGCAATTTACGAATTATCTTAGCCCAGCTACCCAACTTTTCAGGTGAATTCATTAATTAGCCTCATAAATATTTTAATAATAATAGTAATAATAGAAGACCATAGTAATAAGAATAATATTAATTGAGTGATCACACATTCTTATAAAATGAGAAGCACCTGTGAAACCGTGTTGAAGACTAACAATGCATTGTTGTCATCTGCCAGATGACTGGAGGCCTCGTCTTTGGAGTTCACTGATGTATAGATCAAAAGCTACAGCACATCCATAATAATAATAATAATAATAATAATAATAATAATAATAATAATAATGTATATTGTTAATGTTAGTTATTATAATAATCACTTAATAACAATATAATAAACTCCCTCATAAAATTTCACCATTTCTTAATTTTATAGACATCGGTCATTTGCATCATAAGGGCATGCAAGAAAACGCTACAGGACAAGCACACAGCCTACCCTGCTAGCACACACAGTTAGAAAGAAGATGGTTAAAAAGTAGAAGCTACGACGACAAAAAGCCACGGAGAAAGTAAAAATAGAACGTTTTTACCCATTCGTAATAATGCCACCCATCCAAGCTATCAGCCTATACTCGACTCTCATAACTAGCGCTTCTCATATCAAACATTCTCATGTCTCAGGCTTGAAAACTGCGGCACAACTCTTTCTGTGCAGGCGACGTTTAACGAAGAAACAGCGTATAAACTACACTTTGCATCAAACGGTCAACAAGCAATAGTAACGGACTACACACTTTCAAATAAGGCGAGATGCAGAGAGCTTATGTTTCCAGAAAACGGCTGGAGCCACATCTGTTAACCTGCAAATTAACTCCATTCACTAGAGCTAATTGATTCATCCACTTTGGTAGCAAGGCCAGTGCAGCAACAAGGAAGCTGTGCAACAAACATTTACCAGTTAAATATGAAAACTGACAAAAATGCATTGTTTATTCGAAGAAAAAGAAATTTCATAAACACCTTATTCCACTTTGGTAGGCTTTCTGACAACAAGACTGGGAAACAACTCCATCTACACTATGATACATTAAGCACTGGCTCTCTTACAGTGCGTAAATGACTGGAAATCATAAATGCAACGTAATTACCAATTTATACAGGGCCTCCAGAAGATCTCAGATCACAATCAGTTTAAGGTGCAACCTAAATTCATCATGTTCTCAACTGGGATCCTCAATAAAAAAGTAATAAAAAATTTCATATGGGTATGGTACTTACAAAGCTAGCACAACTGCTGGATCCTTGCTTCACGCATCTCAGTGCTCACAAAAGAAGCACACCTAACCGTTCCAACAGGTGGCCGAGTGGTTAAGGCATCGGCATTTCACTTCTGTCACCCAGGTTCAATCCCACACCCTCCACATGAAACCGATACAGAATGCAGTCAAGCTGTGGAGGAAATCAACTTCGATGTGGAGGTCTGTGGCTCATATGCAATGCATTTAAACTAAGCACAACAGCTGCCTCCATTCAGCAAGGAACAAACTTTTTCGTGAAACTAGAGCAGGGTTGCCACAAGGTTAACAAAACAAAAATCTATGACTTTTCATGACCTTTTTCCATGACTTTTAAGACTTATTTTAGACGAAAAAGGACCTAGTCTCTAATTCTTTTATCAAAGTAATATTTATCCAAATTTAAAAATATGATTAGAAATATGCCTATTAATGATTTTTCAGTTTTCCATAACTTTCCATGACCTAGCTATTTTCAAATTCCATGACTCTGAAGGACTTTTTTGGGAAAACTCCTGTTTTTCCAGGTTTTTCAAAGTCTAATTTCCTGATTCTCCAGGTTTTCCAGGATTGGTGGCAACCCTGCTAGAGACATAGCACCCAACTCATCGAGAAAAATTACCGCTTGCATGGTGGCACGATCAACCGCCCGTTGTAAACAAAGCACCGGGACCCAGAGCCCAGCAAGCAGAGGCCAAAGGTCGTGAACAATAACTCGCCCACCATACCACTGACAGCCCCAGTGCTCCACTGCCAAAAGCAGGTAACACAGCAGGATTTTGAAGGAACAATAGCATACTATTCAACAATGCAACACGATCGGAAATTCTACAACTCGCAAGGAAAAAATCAGCAATCAGCTACAACAATGAAATAAGCAAAATAACCTAAGCAACACTAGTAATCAAATATCAAAGTTTCTTGATATTATTCACACGTATACCTCATATACGTTAAATATGCATGCACACACATATATAATAAATATATACATATGCACATGCATGTGCTAAATATACATGTACAGGCATGCGGTAATCATAACATCACACACATATATATTAGCTATATGCTCATAATTTAATATATGTATGTATATATATACTATAGTGATATATGTTATTCATGCAATGGGTACACTATTTACATCATATTGAATCGCCCTTGAATCTAAACGACAGAACAGGAAGAACCAAAACACACAAATAAAACAGAATCATTGAAAATCAGGCCATTCATAATTCAGGAAATTCATAATTCACAAACAATACAATCAAGAAAAACTGCCCAAGTCTCCAAACGCCAACACATACATACCAAATTTTTCAAACGATAACGTGCCACAAATTTCATGGGGGAGGGTCATTACCAAGTGAAAGTAACACTACTTGGTTGAGGCAGCAACGGAAGAATTATTACTGGCATACGGATTAAGGCAGCTGATGAAGGGCACCCCACCTGTCTAAAAGTAATGACTATAAACTCAGAACCATCACTTTACTAATGAAACATGCACTAATAAATTGTAATTTTTACAGCAATCACAAAATCTTGTTGTAAAAAAATTCATTTCCAAATGCATGTAAATAATCACCTTAACATTCAACTAGTTTGCATTAGAATAACCATCATGGTTTTGCAGTATCCTGAATTTTGCTACCGTTAGTTCATGTATGTGTCAGAAGACACTATGAATGCAAAATATGGACAAATTCAGCAACCTATATCAACATCACCTACTCAACATGCCACCAAAAATGCCATTCTTATACGAAGCTAGAATGTCAGTACCAGAATTAATAGAAACCAGAATTCAAAACACAATATTAATTTACTGAGCCTCTCAATCAGAGGCACAAAATGAGCCGAGCATACGACGTAACACAGCAAGGAAACTACATACTCCAACTACTGTACCAAGCAAGAAGTTCGTTGATCACACCAACTCTAAGCACGTCGTTTACCCTGCGTATCTTAAATGTTAAGTTACACAAACTTCAGTAGAGCATAACATAGGAGTTCAAGCACACTCTTTACTGGCAGAAAGCGACCCGTTTGCGGATCAAGACCCGTCTTAGATACCGCTAAAACATCAAACTTCTTAGATACCGCTAAGTCACCTTTTAAACAGTCACCACTAAATAGCAAAAAAATCTACAATCTTCAAAAGCCAGTTGTCTAACTAATCAGCTTTGAAACATGAAGTCCATGACAAGCAACCATTTTAACATAGGTATGATGTACAGAATTATTTTTCCTAAAGTGACAATTATAAAAAATATTAAATTTGACTCCTGATAAACAACTTATCTCTAAATGCTAATAAATAGAAAAATGAGGTAGAAAGCTATCGGCCTGGCTCAGAGGTGGTGAACCCATAGAAAGTGTGACCAAAGTGGCATGCGTACCAACTTTTGGCACATGGAATTAAGCATGTACTCAAATACACAATCATTCTAGGAATCCAGTTTCATTTTAACACCTTTTTATAAGTATCCTTGAAAAAAATAAATGTCTTTTATTTCATTTGGGGGTTAGGCGACAGTATTTTTTAAATGATTTAATGGCACTTTCGGCGCGCATCCTTAAAAAGGTTCGCCACCCCTGGCCTAGATCTTCATTTATCATCGCGGCATTTTTATTGTATTCCTGGGAGTGAAGGGAAGATATTAAATAAGCTGAGGTAGAGAAGCAATGAGTAGGTAGAGGCAATGCAGCACACACAGGAGACAGACTACAAGGTGCATTGACACACCGACATCAGTAGAGTTATTTCTCTACAGGAACTTTGAATGAACTATAAATTATCTAAAGAAGTCAGAAGTGAACTAGACGCACGAGAGAGGCTCTACTGGAACCAGAATGCCAATCTCGATTAGGCAGAGCTGTTCAAAGTGAGTAAAAAGATCCAGATGAGCTGGAACTTATTCACAACAGCCAAAATTTATAGCTAAAAGTAAGAACTAGTCCAGTTCTGCCCCAACATCTAGAAGAGTTGGAGCTGCTCTACGAAAGTTGGAACTGTTCTAAAGTAGCTGTAACTGAGCTACAAGACAGGAAGATTATCTTAGGGTGATAATAATGTACAATGTAATCTAGGAAAGTCACAAATAGCCTAAATGAGCAGGAAGTTCTCTAGACTCTTAAAGACGGTTGATTGATCGATATGAATCAAAGTTACAAGTGACCTATAATTATGAGCCGGAGCTCTTCTAGAAAAGACAGTTCACTGATCCATACGAATCAAGAAAAAAATATTTCCACTTGACCTAAGAGTCCAAAGCCCGAAACCCATCTCAACGAATCAGAGAAGAACACAACAGAACACTAACAGAACTAGCAACACAAACAGACACCTAGGCAGACGACAGGGGGCGGGGGGGACCGTGGGCGGAACTGCAACAAAAACGGAAGCTTGTAAACTACATCTACAGATGTTGCTCTGCGTTGGTGTGTAGCGTAACCCTGAGATGTTGTTTCCAGTCCTGAGAAAGCATCTAGCGAGGTCGCCCGACCGACCGACAAAGACCGACCGCCGTACGGTCAAGACGACTCTAGAAGTGTTCTGTTTTAAACGATGCAGATGTACGACGCGCGGCAGGCACGCATGAATACAGCGCACTATTAAAAACGTAGATGTTAGCGGTTCGTAAAAACCCCGTAACAAAATAGATGTTAGTCGAATGAAACCCGTTTCTGCGATTATGCGGAGAGCTGGCCAGCTGTCGACCGGCTCTCCTGTTTGCCGTACAACATATCGACAACTACACAGCTATGGCTAATACCAGATGCGATTAAAAACGACGAACTGACGGCCAGAAGCACAGTAGGCACCACCGCTGGTTAAATTCATTTCTCATCTGCATTTTATGTATAGATGTCAACAGATCTCTCGAAATTATATATATATATATATATATATGTATATATATATATGTATATATATATATATACATCACATCTACATATATATACACATATATATTATGCCATATATATATCAAGTCTATATATATATATAATACATATATATATATAGTCATGATCAATGGATGACAACAATAACAGTGCAAGAACCAAAGAAAAGCTCATCTACACACACAAACTCAAAGGCTGACAGGACAAGCTAAGGCGATTGGGAATACCATGAACAGCTGAATAGTACTCTTCATGTACAGGGTCACAACATGTGTCGTGGTTTATTTCCTCAGCATTGACATGACTATTATACAAAAGATGCACATACAATATCTTAACTTCAGGCTTAACTGTATAACTACTCAAAATCTGACAACCGAAAACTTCGTAAAAATTTACGAAGCTTTTCTTCCACAATTTCAAAGAAAACTGAACCTTCCTTAAACACGAGAATGGTATGAACCAAAAAAGCCAATAAATTGCCAAATATGAATGACAGACAGTATATACTCAGGCAAATGGGTGCACCTTGGAAACGACATACATTTCAATCACCAATAGCTTGTCCATGCCATCCGCTAACACAAGTTCATATGTACACAAAACTATTAAACAAGCCTATCTGCATACGCACGAAACGCTACCCACTTGAAACGTATTTGTTTTGCATGCATTTTTGGGCAGAACCAAAACAAAGTAGCAACACAAAATCATGAAAAATTACAAATTATAAATATAACATGTTGTTTATATTTTGCACATACTGTGTGACAGTGTGTGTATGTATATGTAAGATATAACAAAGCTTTTAAACTTGTGCTCTGTCAGTCAGTACAAGTGGCAAACTATAAACCACAGACATATATATATATATGCATATATATATATATATATGCATATATATCCATGTACAGATATATATATATAACATGTGCAGAAGTACAATCTGCCTGTGCCTTTGTTGAAATCTATAAACGACTGCAGAAACCACACCTTAGATTAACCATTGACTTGACAATTTAAGCTCACTGCACGATACCTGAGGCCGACAAAGATCGCAACGTATGCAGACAAGACTACAAGAATTACAATCGTCGTAATCAGAATGATATAAATAGAAAAAGAAATAAGCGGTTACTTTTAGATATTACGAAGGAAATCGATCATTGCTAATTATCCTACAGAACGTGAAATACGAATCACTAACTGCCGGCAAAACCCGCAAATCAGACCTTCGTTTCCTCTTTCAACTCAGCAGACGGCCTCTGCTAAACCCGGCTAAACCAAACCACTTTATTTAACAACCAGTCCATCTACCAATAGCCTTTTAACGCGAGTAATCCACGCTAGGACGCCCCTTTCACCCGACGATGCCCTTTTCAGATAACGGCGGCATCAACTAACGACCCACGGTCTCGTTTTCTACTAACTACTATGGCTCCACCATACGATTTCCATTACAGCTTCTGTTTCAAACTCCACTTCAAGCTCTCGTGTGGTGCATCACGACTGTGCTTGCGCTTCCTCCAGTTCGTCGTCGAGTCTCGGCACGTTGTACATCTCTGCGAAAAGTGCTGGCACCTGGAAGAGGTGCCAACGGCATCTGAACCAGTCAAGCTGCTCGCTGTGATCAGTGCTGAGCTGGCTCAGTGCGGGCAGCTGGGCGAGCGTGCGGGCGAGCAGGTCGGGCTCGAGCGGATGATTTCTCGAGAGCTGGTGCTGGAGTGCCTCCACGAGTTTATTCCTCAGAGCCTGTACAGCTGCCATGTCACTCAGGTTTGGACGATCTGTGCAAAAACCAGGTTAAATCTTTTAGTCACAGAGAAATGGACTGAATGACTTGCCTACTTTAATTGCTTGCGGACTGTTTAAGCTGTCCAGCATTGCTGCAGATTTTGGGCTACAAGATAAAAATATTTAAGAGAAAGGCCATCTGGTTAGAGGGCATCATTACTGCATGCAGCATTACATCGTGAAGGTGTGAGCAAGATGAATAATTGGCTCAAGAAACTGTGACGCTTATGGCATGCCAGTAATAAGGTGTCATTGTAATATATGATATGGTGAATGTACAGGATATTCAAGCTGCTCAGTGTACCAATCCC
The DNA here is from genome assembly GCA_020284085.1 of Aporrectodea caliginosa. NCBI lineage: Eukaryota > Metazoa > Annelida > Clitellata > Crassiclitellata > Lumbricidae > Aporrectodea > Aporrectodea caliginosa. Next base: position 378,516 of record JACEVL010000511.1, on the reverse strand, counting down.
CACAAGGTTCCTGCAAAGTTTCTCCCTTTGCCAAGATGGATGCAAGCACCAAGCACTTACTTCACAGCTTTATAATCACACGTACTCGTACTGGAATTTATGCAGTACTAATTACACAGTCAGAGCATGCTTGACTAGATCCAACTATGCAACAGTATTAGCTAATAATTCTTAATTCTCCAGATTACAACTTATAAGTCACCTTGAGTCGACAATAATCACTCAAAAATTGGCTCAGTTTCTGTATTACTGTATTTCTTATCAGAAGAATAGCAGTCCCTTAAGCTAGCCCTGAGGCATCCATGGGTAAGAATTGTTAGCGACTTCATTTTCTTAGCCTCGGCATACAATGATACAAGCGTGGACATTTCTTGCAAAGTCGTTCATAAATTTACTCTGTTGAACAGAGTGGAAAAGTTACTGGATTGTTTTAGACATGCTCGTTTTTTCACTCATCTCACTTAGTATCTTTCCTTAACTTCCCAGTAGAATTACTTAAGGCATGTTTGACTGAAAACTATCCAGTTACCTGAAGTCGACAGTATTATGCTCGTCACCAAGCCAATTTCGGTGTCATTCAGACTCAGCTGGGTGAAGTTCTCGCAGAAACTAAACAGGGTCTCAACCAGCTCCGGCTACAAAGCAAAGGTTTCACAGATAAACAAAGACTGAAGATGAAATGGTAAACATAAGTTCGGATGCTTTACAAAACATCCTTTATACTAACATACAAGCAATGTCTAAAACCAGTCTTGCACCACTGGTCACTGCTGCAGGCAGATAAACCACTCGGTATATAATTAAGTAAGTAAGTATATTCTTTACTGAACCGGTTGCAGAAAATTCGCACTCCGGTGTACAAACATCAAATAATACAAAATCATCAGCACGAAATCAGTCAGTAGAAAATCCAAAGTCAGTCAGTGTGAGTACAACATTCTCCCAATAAAATTTTTCCTCATGTAATTGTCAAGTGGAGTGAGCACTCTGTTGTGAGACCAAGGATGTAGGGTCTAGGTTTCTGGTTTCTTGTGTGGAAGCAATTTCTGAAGTACATGACCTGGGTTGCTTAAAACCCCAGTAAAAAAGGCTGACATCCGCTTGCCTACAGAGTTGGTCAAAAGTGCCTCTGCCCTATGTAGGTACCCTAGCCGTGTCGTATTGGCCTAATCATGCTTAATAATGCTCCTGGCAACCAGACTTGGACCTTCACTTTGTATCCATGACACAGGGCAGTGTGTCATGGATACAAATAGGATGGTGCCATGAGCTTAGGTTTTACGAAGCACCTTAGAAATTTCAAGATTACAATGCTTACGCCATAGACGAGTTCCAGTTCCATGCGAGGTACCATGCTGCCGTCGCCGAAGAGAACAGTGCCGGTGGCGCGGTAGAAGAGGCGAGCCATGCGTATGAGCCAGATCTCAAAGAAGCCACTCTTGATCAGGACTAGCTGGTCCTCCTGAGCCAATCGCTGGAAATCTAAACACAATCAGCGTAGTATTAGAACATCCTCAAATGATCCGTCGAGCCATCAAAATCCAAACGTTTCTTGTTTAAGATAAGAGAATGGTTAGTGAAAGAAAAGCAAGCTACTGCCATTTATAATACAAAATGGGGCACGGTGGTGTAGGGGTATGTTCAGTGCCTTGCAGCCGGAGGGTTGCGGGTTCGAATCCACCTCAAGCCGCCAGTGGGGACCCTGGGAAAGTCCTTCACTGCAATTGCTCATGCGCTTCGGCGTGAAACTCCGATTCAGTGTCCGCGCTGTAGTCGGGAGCACCTCTGAGTAGAAATCTTGAAGGGGAGCTATAACAAGTGTTCAAACATACATACATACATACATTTATCTCATATGTCTATTTCTGACGTCTGAATAACAGCTTTGTCAAATAATAAGACATCAAATTTATGATGCCTGGCCATAGAAACATCAGTGAATTACTCAACGTCTACCTTTTTAGAGGCCTGCCTTCTCAGAGGCAATTCTAACCTGCCACATAACAAGGCGAACATTCAACCCATCAGTCCAAGCAAGACCAATGGTAACTTTAATAGTTATCTGAGCATAAGTTGCTTTCATCTGAGCTGAGGATGCATAATTTTCTGCCTCCTCATGTATGCAACTTTTCTACAGACAGTCTTTCACCTTAAACTGAAAACCTATCTATCCCAGTCTCCTTATGGCTCATAATGTTAACAAAATACAACTGTAATGATAATGGACTCCTTCCGACATTCAGAAGTGCAACCAACTGTACGACAGAACATCGATGGCACAGAGTAGTTATGAGTGAAGGACTTGCTCAAGGTCTCTACACAGTAACTGCCTCGAGTGAGGCTCTAACCCATACTCTCTGTGTTACAGCCTGAGCACTTGTTTACATCTCTTACCTGCAGACACTTTAATATGAGACAATGCATCAGGTTAAGACAAAAGAAAAGACAGTTCAATTCCAAGGAAAGTAGTATGCCTATAAATTGACGTTTAATAATCCAATCAAATGCAGGTGAAATCTAAACATACCTGGAACCTTCTTGGCAAAGTCAACCACCTTGTTGATGTTTGGGGCGATGATCTCCGCCAGATTTTGAAACATGAGGCATCGACAGACGTCAAGGCCATTGCTCCGGAGCAGCAGGTCCTCACTGATCTCAGGTCCTCTCAGCTGCAACATAACATACAGCAAGACATGAATCACATAGGGTCCCTTCAAGAACAGTCTTCAAGATGATGCAGATAGTGCCAGGAGTAACTGTTGTGTGACAGGGAAAATTACAGCACCTAAAATCGAAATGTTAATGTTTACCATATAACAAACAACAGAATTTTTGCACAGTTTATCCTACGGGAGGTGCTCGACAGCAGACCCTTAGCCAGCCACCCAATGATTTTGGACGGGCATAAATTGTTAAATGATGTCCGTCTATTTGGTCAGATTATAATCCAGACAGCAGTCACAGTTCAATTAACCTAGATCCTATAGGCCTACTGCTCCAATTTCTCTATCTCCAAGGGCCATTTAATTACATTGGAAACTGCAGAAGGGTTAAGTCTTTGATGTAATTGGAAACTTTTACAATGGGCTATTCACTTGGGTTGTTAAGGCCCTTCCTTTTCACAGCCTGTCACAGTTGTCAATCAATGAAAGGCAGACCCTTAGCCAGCCACCCCTCCAAAGGATGGGTGGAAATTAGTTTGGAGGGGCATAAATGTTATAGGTCATTCAGTGTAGGGTAGGGGCATTGTGGTCAGACTGGAACATGGCGACTTTTGGACGGGCTACTTTTTATTCCTGGCTAAGGGCCTGCTCGATAGTGCAGTGGTTAGCATGCTGGACTGTCAATCGAAAGGTAGGGGGTTAAACTGCCACCAGGACAGACATTTGGTTAAAGATTTCTGCATCCTCTGACCAATTCACCTATAAGACTGTACAACAGCGTACACCCACCCTCATAAGCCGAGGCTAAGAAAATGAAGTCGCTAACACTTCCTCCTCATGACTGCCTCAAGGCTAGCTCAAGTGACTGCTCTTCCCTTCTTCTCTCATCCACACGCCAGCAAGTGCCTTTGGAATGATCCCAAAATGCGCTATATGAATTTTCCATTAGTTTCCATTACATAAGAACCCATTACACAAGGATTCCACCACTACCCTATCTGTAGTAGTGCCAGTTCCAAGGCTGGAGAAAGCAGGAGGGCGACACTGACCATCTTTGCTACGACACAGTGTTGTCACACAGCAACTAACCCACCAACCAACACATAACATATTTTACCACAGCAGGTAAGCTAGAACTGACCAGCGAAACAGAGAACTTTTGCATAGCCATCACTTTATCTTCCGTTTCACTGCAGTGTGCCGTGTGCGAGTGTGAGATGCTTCGGATGACGTCATATATGGCCATCTGTCGGTTCTCTGTTGCTGCAGCCACGTTCTCTACCTTCGGCTGTCCGCCTCCTTCCATTGGTTCCGTCGTACTGACCGCCTGATCCTCTCCGCTCAACGAGCGCTTTGGAACGCGACCGTATCGTACAGCTGAAGAAAGAACGGAAACAACTTTTAAGAAAAACGTTTAACAAACAGACAATGATCAGCACAAGATGGCAACAACAACAGCAACACGTAGAACATTCATTACCATAACCATGATCACACGTTTTACTGAACCAATGAAACAAAAACGGTTTTGACAGGTGCAATAGGATACAAACGAATAAATTGGAAACAAAGGGAGAGTCCTAAAAGGGCCTAAGCCCTGCTAGCAAGGGTCACCCTAGAATAATCTTAGAAGTAAACCGTCATAAGATGGTGATCGGGATGTTACTGTGGGTCTATGTTCAAATACACAAAGATAACAGAAAGTTTCAAAAGAACAAAACTTTACTAGTTAACTAAAGTACATGCAGAATGAACTCAAATAACCTGTGAACAGAGATAAGTGTGTAATGCAGTTTTAAACAAGTGGAAACTGTGATTACAACACCAACAACAATAACACATAGAACACTTGTTAGGAATCTGTACTATAAGTCTGAAAGTTTGTCCTTCTGTATAGCTGTCTGACTAAAAACTCGCAAATGCAACACTGTAGCAATAGGAGATTCTCACCAAATGTTCTCTAGCGAGTTTCTAGGTTAACACAACTTTTTCAGCTCAAACTGTCGTTTTGATACAGAGATACGGACATTTTAAGTTCGCATATTTTACATTGAATCCCATGAACAATCGCACCTGTCAAACAACATCTGCGATGAACCAGAAGAAAGAGATACTTATGGACAGAGTTCCAAAACATGAGAGTTCTAGTCTTGGGTAAGACTAGAGAAAGACAGTAAGGTGACCTCGTTGAGCAAAAAAAGGTCGAGAAATAAGGAAAGATTTCAAGTACTGTTGGCCAGAGTTCAAAGTCTTATGAGCTATGAGCTCCAGTTTTAAACAAATCTTTTGCAGAGCAGAAAGCCAATGCAAAGACTAAAGCTCAGAGGTCATATGTTCGTATTACATATTAACATGATTCTATCCCGAGAATTCTCAACACTTGGCATTGTATTAACACTTTAACGATGAGAGTGTACTAAAAACAACTGTGAAACCAATGCAGCTCATCGTTAAACTCTTCGGTTTCATGACACATACACACAAACCAGATACAGCTTGTTACTCACAGTCTCGTGACATTCCGGCAGCAAGGCATTTCTTGAAACGACAGTACTGACATCTATTGCGGTTCATCCTGACAACTTGACACTTGCCGTCGCGCAGACATCGATACTCCATCTGCTTCTGCATGCTACGTCGAAAGAAACCCTGGCACAGCAAAACACAAAGTCGTCAGATGTCACGTTAAAAAACACCGAGCATTGCTGTTAAACAGAAATTTATAGAATAGATCAGAGAAACAAAACTGAAGTAACTAGTCAGATGAAGTGAAACCACTATGACAGTAAAACAGGAACACCAGAACCCATCTGGTGCAAAGTAAGTAAGTAAGTAAGAATGTTCTTTATTAAATGCATGCAAACGCTCAGCGCTTTACACACAAAGTCAGAAATAATTTATGTACAAAGAAAACGATAATTAGAAGAAAATTAAGTCAACTAGAAAACAGATGTCTAACTGTACAACATCCTAGCTAAGAAGCCGCGCCTGGTAAGGGAATCAAATCTAGGGAGAACATGGTTATGTGAGCGTGGGCGTAGGTCATGAGCAGTACAATTGACAGGGGGGAGAAGGTCGTGGAGGCAATGTTCCCTCTAAGCTGTGCGCGTGTGCGCACGCACAGAGGTCGTAAGACGAGCGCACTCAAGTAAACATGGAGCGTACACACCAAAAAGTTTGTAAAGGTTAGGCCACATTACAATATATCTCTGAAACACTTATATTTTACTAATAAATCTATTTTTACATGTAAAACTTGTTAAATTCCTTAACTCCATACTCCATTTTATCTTAAACAAATGCAATTTTAGGCAACGTACATGTAGGCCTAAAATAGTGAATTGAAGACACGGTAACGTTAATTATCCGCCTAATCCGCAATGCGCACCGAATTTTACTCTCCATGTAAATATGTTGCACAAAAGAAATTTTATGCTCACACAGAATCCAAGAAATTAGAGGGAACATTGCGTGGAGGGTGTGGCTAGTATTTGTTAAGATGTTTCTAAAGAGGTCTATGTCAGCTTTTTGCAAAGCTCCTCAAAGGTGGGGAACGTAACATTCCCAAATCTTGTCAAGTCTCATTCAACACCAAATGCTCCTCGGGAACTCAGCAAATGCATTTCTTTCTGAGCTCGAACGTAAGCAGTTTACTTAATAACAGTGATCATGTACAAGTAGTTCCAACATGGTACGACATACATTACACAGTCTAAATAATTAGCAAACGTCACAGAAATGGAATGTTGATATTGAATAACAATTATTTTTTTTAGACTAGGCAACCATTTGATTCTGCCAACTGGACTGTTAGCCAAATAGCAATCACATGTTCCTTACAGCATAGGCCTGAGGGCAAAAGACTAAGCGCAGAGGACTACCCCCCCCCAGCACTGATCAAATGGACAACTGGCCCCTAAACAAAACCAATTAGAACCTACGGCAACCATATAAAACCACAATGCTCAATTAATCTTCTACGGCTTCACAGAAAACACTGTCGATCATACTAGAGCATAAAAATGTCTGAAACCGCCGTTTCAGAAGAAGGTCCAACACAGTAGAGCTCTGCCAGGGTAAATAAATGCTGGAACACAATGGCAAGCAATTACAAGCTTGTCTCCATTTGACGGACAGAACCATTAACTGTAGATGCCAGTTCGATGCCATGCCGAGTAAGTCAATTCTGACAAATAAGAAACACAAACTCGAATCCAGTAGAAACTGCCAGAGCTCTGCATATGCTCAGAAATAGGCCTTAATGTATGTAGATGGCCATTTATATAGCGCCTTTGTAAACCGTAAAGAACCTTACGAGATTACAGTGTAGCACAACCTCTTACCACTGAGTGGTTTGTTTTCTAAGAGGTGCTACAAAGCTGACAAATGCAAGAAAACACAATGTTTATTATGCCCCATATCAAATATAGCCTTCAATAGCCTAGTCCTCTAGATAACCGAACTACTGTTTGCTGAAATGCAGCTCACTGGGCTTAAGATCAATTTCCATTGAATGCCTCTGAGTAGTGATCTTGAAGGGGCACTATATAAATTCGCATTGATTGATTTATTGATTGATTTATTGATTGATCCACTCCGGAAACTTCCATAGCATTGTTATTGCATTGCACAAGGCATCAACTGATGGTTGCTTCTCAGCAAATTCACATTCCGAAGATGCAGACCAATGGACAGAGTCAGGCAGTCACGATTCGCAAGGTCCCACAGAGTCCTGGAGAAGAGTGGGGATGGTAAGCAATCCAGAAGAGATTGGGTTTTAGTTCTGACCTATACAACATCAATGAACCCACAAAATGGACAGAAACCAACAGTAAATTAATTCCAAGAACAGTGAATTAATTCCAGAGGACAGTGAATTAATTCCAGAGAACAGTGAATTAAATCCAGAGGACAGTGAATTAATTCCAGAGAACAGTGAATTAATTCCAGAGTTGACGGCCAGCAGCAGAATAAGTCTTTAGAGTCCGCCCAGCCATCATAACTTCATAAGAGTTAGAGAACCCAATGAGAGTGTGCAGTCTTTGTAAGCCTGATGGTGAATAATGAAAAATTTTAAGATAAGTTGCCTGGACAATGTGTATTGCTGTTTAAGCTAAGAGACCAATTTTAAACTGGATTCTTTATCGTGTGAGAAGCCAGTGCTATAACTGCAGAAGAGGAGCAATGTGTTGTTGTGATACTCTGGCCAATGAGTTCTGAAGCAATTTTAAATTATGCAAATTCATCTTTTTATTAAATGCCACTTAAAAGTGAGTCACAGTATCCAAGACGACTTGTGGAATCAAAACATTTTGTACATGTATACAGTCTTATTCTGCATATATCTCATATATTTGAAAATGAACAGATAAACAACTGGCTTGAAAATGTTCTGAGGATATAAGCAAGTAAATAAGTAAGTAAGTAAATAATTAAGTCAGTAAGAAAGAAAGCAAGAATACTATAACCGGGTATGACGCTCAAATCACTCGATGATTCAGCGTGAGTGACAACCAATCAACTCAGATGAATGCAAGGAATATAAACATGTGCATTTATTTGCTAAATGGATCTCACAACAAGGAATTTCATTTTGGACTGGTTCAACAGAAGCTTATTGAATGTCATTCACTCCGATATATCTGAAGAGACAGCTGAGAGCAGTTACAAGCAGGAACAGAAGTATAACTGTCAAAAGAAATCAGAGGCTGAGTGTTGCCAACATACATATGTCAAAATGAACGTCACCAAGTCGAGTAGTACAAAGAATGAATAGGAAAGTGCTAAAACCCCGTGGTACAGCACATCCAAAACCATCCAGGGTTGAGGTGAATTCCTTAATGTGGGCACAGTGCATTTAAGCAACGCAAGTAGTATGCAAACAGCTGAGATCCTAAACCAGGGTTCAAGATGGCAAAAAGTGTCATGATCAATAGCATCACAGGCAGCTGACAGGTCCAGAAGGACGAGAGTTGTGATCTCTCCTTTAAACATAGAGCAGATCATACATCATGGATAGCAAGCAGTACAGTTTCAGCAGACTGGCCGATTCAAAAGGAAGGTACAGGGAGTGAGAAGAAGATAAGTGACAGCTAGGCCTGTCAGTATATTTCTCTCAAGGACCTTGCAAACGCAATTTAGAATAAACATGTGACATTCGCTTGAAAAATCTGTGGAATCAAAAAGGATTGGCTTCTTGAGAAGTGGTCTTGAGAAGTGGTTAATAGATATGACAGTGTAGTAACCCAACAGCTGGGTAGCCTAGCACTGCGGTCTCAGAGCTTAGCGGCAAATTGTCAAAAATTAGCTTGGCTTTTAACCCTTTTATGTATGTAAGTATCATCATCATCATCATCAGTTCCTGACATCAGCCATATGGCGGCGATGAGTAAGAACAAATGATCTCCATTGTTCTCGGCCATTTGTCCAGTCCGATGCTCCCCTTAGCATTAGTCCACGTGATTGTATGTATGTATATACATGTATGAATTTATGTATGCATTCATGTATACATGAATATCTCCTGGCACTTGTATAGCACAATTAGCAAACCTCAAAGAGGCATTGCAACATGAACATTCAGCATTGAAAGCCTTTGCTGCTAATGCAGTGATAACGTTAACAGTCTAAGACGTACCTTGCAGCCTTCACACGAGGTAACTCCATAGTGATATCCGGACGCTCTGTCCCCGCAGACTCGACAGGCAGCGTGGTATCCCTTGTCCTGACCCGACTGACCAACATCACCCAGGGCACCAACACTCTCGTCTAAACAAAACAACAAAGGCCCTCACATGTTACAGCTCGGCAAACAAAATTCTTAAACTTACAATTCATCATCAGTTCCTGACGCCAGCCATTTGGCGGCGATGGGTACGAATAAATGATCTCCATTGTCCTCAGTCATTTGTCAAGTCCACTGCTCCCCTTAGTGTCAGTCCAAGTGATGTTATGTCCGCATTTATATTGTCCATCCAGCATTGTCTTGGTCTGCCTTTGTTTCTTTTTCCTTCAAATCTTGCATGTAGTGCATTGTGTGCGATTCAGTCAATTGGCATTTTCTCTTCATGTCCAAACGTTCAGAGTCATTGTTGAACGACTTTGTCTAGCAGGATACAACTCTGTACAATACAGCACCAAACAAATGCTTAACCCAGTAGTATAGTCCTACTGCAAACGTCTCGAACTTTCTGCCACATAACCATAACCAAAACCATAAAGTTTATTGCTTCTTGTCATTGGGCCCTCTTTATGGAATGCCCTTCCCTTCACTTTGCATGAGACTTTCCTTTCTGGATCATTGTCATCATCTCTCTCTCTCCTTAAAACCTATTTCTTCTCTCCGGGTTCTCGCACTGGGAGCGCTGCTGAATGGCCTCGGCTATGAGTGGCGCTATATAAATTACTAATTACATTACATTACATTACAGAATAACATAAGTTAAGTTCAAGACATTTGTTGATTGACTGACAGGAAGCAATGGGAGCCAGACGCTTAAGGGACCAAAGTCCTGCTGACAGGGTTACCCACGTACATAGAAATGATAGCAAATGACTATGTAATATATTACTAAATTACCAAGAGTATGTGGTCTTAACTATAGTTCACTAAAAATCAAAATTTATTGAAACGCATTAAGTGTCTGCACAAGCACAATATATGCCCATAATATATGCACACTAGGTAGGAAGGACTATATATACGCTTTCAGCAATGGGACAGAAGTTTAAGTAGGAAACACTCCATAGTTACAAAACGCCTACAGCTTTCTCCTTCTCCTTCACTCTGCGAGCAAGACGGCTCTCGTCAAATACAAGGATGATTAATAATAATAATAATATCTTTTCTTTAATAGCGCCTGACAAACGCACTGCGCTGTACATTTACATGTTATGCAATTGAAATCTTAACTACTAACAGAACAGACAGCTTCAATACAACGGCGCTAATAGCAGCCTACAAAGCATATCCGCCCAACGGGGGCTCGAACTCGGTACCTCTCGGTCTCTGTGCCAGATGTTATCAATGCGCCACGGGCCCCCGAAGGATGTACAAATTAAAATCAAAATGTGGATTGGTTGGACCCAAGTAATTTCAAATCAGAAAGTAGAGCAAGTAAAAGTGGCAGTTTGGTTAATTTTTACATCCAAGTTCCAGTATTGTATGAGACCACACCAAGATACTAGAATGACCGTAGACTGCCACCAGACCACACACTGAGAATAGTCTACAGACAGAATGGTCCTGAACTGCCACTAGACCACACACTGAGAATAGTCCACATACTCTGCAAGCAAGACGGATCTTATCAAATACACAGATGGCTAAATTAAAATAAAAACATTGATTGGAACCAAGTAATTTCAAATCTGCAAGTATAGAGCAAGTGAAAGTGGCAGTTTCGTTAATTCTTACATCCGAGTTTCTAGCAGTGTACGAGACCACACACACTGATACTAGTTCACAGATAGAATGGTCCCGGACTATCACCAGACCACACACACTGAGAATAGTCCACAGACTGTCTACGTAGGGTCTACTCGCCTATCAATCGACCCCTGTTCCAAACACACAAAGAATCACTTACTTCTGAGGATAGAATAATTCACCCCAACAGAGACTGGGGCAGAACAACATCATGAGGACACTGGCCCTGAAACCCTCGCATGACTCAAGATGCTCACACAGCATCTGATTGATAGCCAACAAACCAGTCCAGTGAAAACCTGTTCAGGCAGGACAGGACAGGACGGCAAACATTGATTTATTGCAGAGAAGCAGACGTTCTCTTAAGAGAAGCGTGCAATATGGCGCCTGTCCAACTGTGTCAGCCTTTCTGAGCAGCCACAAGGTTCAAATTGCCAACCCTCATTAGCAGTTTAACCCACCAAGACACTACACTCAAATACCCCAAGAACTTCTTCAGCCCCAAATTAAGTCAAGTGAACCACCTACCCTACAAGAATTATATAAACTAGGGGTGGTCAATGATTAAAAATTTTAATCAAAATTAATCGCACGATTAAAATTTTTAATAATGTGATTAATTTTTACTCGCATGTCACAATAGATAACAAGTACAACTACTCTACTGACTCTGAGTAGTTATGTTGAATACACGCTATGTAAATGCATTCATTAAGCAAACATGCTTTTTACTACTTGTTTTTAAATTTTTTAAGTTTAACGTTTAAACTTCAATTTTTTACTTTGTAATAGCGGTTTTATCGAGAATTGTTTTAGCGCATCTATTAAAAATAATTGGGCGCAGTGACAATAGCGTTAACTGCGTTAAAAATTTAATTGCGTTAATTAATTATTAATTATTAATCGCGTTAATAACGCGTTAAAAGCCCAGTCCTAATCATCGTTTAAGTTAAGACGTTTTGGAGTTTCTCCAAATGTCGGCTATGTCAACAGTTTGCCACTGGGGAAAGTTGTCCGCTCCAGGACGTACGTGCGTGCGGAAGGATGAAGGTTAGCAACCTCGTGTCATGCCCAGCGATGCATTAAGAGGCCAAGGAACATCTCCCCTAGACCAACAAAACCAGATTAGTAAGGAGCCTGTCAGCGCTCGGCTAATTTTAGCAGCCGGCCTTCAAGGGCCCTCTCTCCACTGAGCAGCCCTAACACGCCTACACCCCATACACAATATATCGGCAGCGGCCGCGCGTGCTGTAAATATTGCCGGACTTCAACGCAGAAGAGAGAGCGAGATAGGACTTATCGTCAGAGCAGAGATTCCTGTAAACAATGCTACCAGTACATCTAGGTCAGGTTTACACAACCATGATCTGTGTAAATCACGAAGTCGAAACGTGGCAGGACTCCATGATCTGTGTAAATCACGAAGTCGCAACGTGGCAGGACTCCATGATCTGTGTAAATCACGAAGTCGCAACGTGGCAGGACTCCATGATCTGTGTAAATCACGAAGTCGCAACGTGGCAGGACTCCATGATCTGTGTAAATCACGAAGTCGCAACGTGGCAGGACTCCATGATCTGTGTAAATCACGAAGTCGCAACGTGGCAGGACTCCATGATCTGTGTAAATCACGAAGTCGCAACGTGGCAGGACTCCATGATCTGTGTAAATCACGAAGTCGCAACGTGGCAGGACTCCATCTCCTTTCTATCAAACTCTGCTCCTAAGTAATTAATGCCTATTTACGACCCATCCCTTCCTAATAGGCCATAACTAGTACGTAGGTGGCATTCAAATACCAGCTGTACCCTAATCAATTTCGACATCCGTTTGATAGCCATGTTGTAGCACTTTTATGCCTTCTTAAACGGAATATATATATATATATATATATATACATATATATATATCCATCCACACATACATATATATCCACATATACATATGATATAAACATACATACATACAGGGATGGGCAAATTACTTGGAAAAATGTAATTGAATTACAAATTGGGACATAAAATGTAATTTCAAATAAAAAAATACATGGGAAATGTAAATAACAAATTACAAATTGTGAAATTTCAAGTAATTTCAATTACTGCCCATCCCTGCATACATACACACATGTCACATAAATACATGTATGCATAAATACAAGTATAATAAATACATACATACATACATACATACATATGCATGCATGAATACCTGCAACTGCAGGCTGTTTCAAGTCTTTGTCAGATGAAGCTAGCAACTCATTCTCAAGCCATTAAAAGAAGCAAGTATTATTGTTCAACATTCAATGAAATGTCTGTTCTTCATGGAAAGGCTATTCCACACAACACAGTTCTTTCGGACCACCCTATGACCACCAGTGCGACCACTCTCCATTTTCTGAAATCCCAAGCTCTTGCCAGAAAAATCCTAAGATTGGCCAAAAGTGTACAATAAAGTCCCAAGTTCTTGAAAAAGAAAAAGTTGTGCTGAAATATGAAATGCATTTCAACAATCACAATTATTCTCAAAAATGCTCAGCTAAGAATTGGCAAAGAAAAACCGGAGCATAGCATCGAATTAACAAATTACGATGTTTATGATGGAACAATAATAATAAACGTCTTTCACTGAGCAAGTTTTTTATAATCTGATTCGAGGCCAATGTTGAAAAGCACGGTAAAAACTAGTCTGTAGACCTTAGAAAAAATCCCAAGATTGCTATGCAAAATCCCAAGTTGACCCCTAAATTCCCAAGATCTTGGGAAAATCCCAAGGAGTGGTCACACTGATGACCACTGCACAGCTTCTGGTCAGTGCCTGATAGCCGTCTGACAACTGCTGATCTCTGTAAACCACTGCAAATGAGCTGCAGAGGCAGGTGTTTTACAAAGAAAGATGTTTCTGGACATATATTGTCAAGTGCCTCCTTTTGCCAGCCTCTCAAAGGCGCTTGCTCCCTTGCAGCCTAAACAACCTCCAGGTTCTTCAAGAATCACAGGGTCGTCTCTTGTTCAATGATGCTCACTCCATGGTAGTCTCTGGCAAACAGTGAAACTGACTTCACAGCTAACGTGTACCTTGACAACTCCTTTGACATGACGACGCTCGTGAATAACCTGGTGCCCCGCCCTTAACATTGAAGTAGTGAATAGAAATTTAGAGTTTATGATTACGACAATTACAAGATCCCAAAATCCATGGTTCAAATCAGTATGGGAATTGTCAAAAAATAACTGGGGGGGTTAGACGTTGATTTATGTGCAGTTTGTGTGTGAAATGTAGACTTTACTATGAGAGCCTAAAAAATACTAGGGGGGTTGAACCCCCCAAACCCCCAGCAATTCTCACCCTGGTTCCTATACGCAGACATATGTGAGCCGTGCAGTATCCATTGCTATAATAGTTTATTCTCTAATATTGTAACTGTACAATCATGCATTGTTGTTACTGGCTGCATTTTGACAGCTAGTATGAATAAACGAAAATACAAGACAATACAATTTAGACAAGCCTGTCTAAGAATTACTCAAAAGCATCGTTGGGCTTTGAAAGGTTCATAATATTTATACTGTCTGTTGTTCATCCATCTCCTGAGGAAGACAATACATGTAGGCTGTAAACAGGATTATGGCATCTTAAGAGCTTGACATACTGCAGAGTGGGTATAGTGATGACTAACTGATTGCTTGTACCAGGCTTTCAACCCTTCATACAAGAACACAATACAGGTGTGGCAGATAAAGCTGACAATTCTTCAGTGATCCATGTGACTTGTATGTAAAGGTTCTGCCTACGAAATCCTTCATCATTGGATTCCTCGTCAACAAGATCATTTCTGTGCCAATCGCGGCAGTGCCAAGAAACATAAACTAATAATAATAATAATAATAATCTTTTCTTTATTGAAGCGCCTGACAAACGCACTGCGCTGTACATTTACATGTTATGCAATTGAAACAATCTTAACTACTAACAGAACAGACAGCCTGCAATACACGGCGCTAATAGCAGCCTACAAAGCATGTCCGCCCAACGGGACTCGAACTCGGTACCTCCTTAATAATAAATCGCTCTCTATGCCAGTGTGTTATCCAATGCGCTATCGGGCCCCCAGTCAGTAAGTAACGCATATGTTAATGTCCTATAAGTCCACTGCCTTAATAATAAATCGTAGACAAGAACAACATAAATGTAGTAAAATCGTATTAAAGATGGCATGATTCATATGAATTAAACCAACCAAAACAACTTAGGAAGGACCACTTCATGTGGAACGATGTAATAGCTGGACATATTGCATGGCCTACAAAACGACCACATGGAGCTTTGCTTCTTAATAACCTGTGAACATGTGTACTACAGTACTATCAGAAATAATCCCAGCACATTAGGCAAACATGCAAAAACAGAATCAGCTGATAATGACAATGCACCCAAAGTTCATTGTTTTCCTCAGAAACCACACCACCTGTAATCCAGGTTTGCACGAAATAAGGTACTCAGCTTCAATAACTACAGCTAATCACATGGGCCGGCCGTGGTTTTTAATCAACTGACCAGAATTAGAATAAAAACCGGGCCAAAAACAATCTTATATCAGGTGTACTAAAACTACTATGGATTTTAATGACGTCCCTAATTAGCAGCGTATAATCAAGGCCAAAATCACAATTAATTCTTTGATTTATTACGCTTCTTATGTGCACGAGATTAGTAAACCTGAGGCACGAGACTAGGGTGTGCGACAAACAAGTCCAGGGTCATTGCATGGATCCCACTCAGTAGCTGCAGAGATCACAGTGTCACAGGGCAATCAGAAAAGACGAGCAGGCCCCTTAAGCTAGCCCCAGCGGTTCCCACGGGTATGAAATGCTATCGACTTCATTTTTCTTAGCCTCTGCATATGACGGCGGGCGGCCAGTCCTCTCCCTCGCTGTCTCGTCTTCCCACTGAAAGTGTGTGGTCAATGTACTCATTATAGGCGAGGTGGCTAGGGTGCACCGGTGGAGCAGAAATCTCCACACAAATTTCTGTCCTTGTGGGGATATGAACCCCCCCCCCAACCTCTTGATTGACAACCCAGCACAATAACCACAAGACTATGGCCCACACTCAACGAGAAAAAGCAATTAGACGAGTTCATAAAATTAAGGTCAGAGCACGGCAACTTAAGCGACCATTTCAAGAGGTACTAATGGCCCTACTGCAGACACCACAGCACTTAAAAACGCTTCAAAACTTAACAAGTCATGTACTAGCCACACACGTACTGTATGCGCCGACAACTCAGACGTATTTGTTTGGTGCAAGGAGCAGAGCAACGAGTTCAGCCGGGGCAGGCAGAAACATCGTGTTTTAAAATCCAAAGTACACCTGGGACTTTAGCATAAACAGTTGTTTGTTAGGTCACCCTGATAACCTTTAGAACTAGGTCTATATTTTACGATTGTGATGCAAACACGTCTGACACACACACACACACATACACACAGCCTTAGCTGCCAAGAACCTTGACACGTCACATGACTGTCGTGACTAATGGCCTAGACTGTCTGCGTGACAGCCGAATGCCACTTTGGCGTTATCCCCGACAGCGTCAGTCGTTAAAACAGACTTCAAATGCAAATGCCAACAATAAAAACCACAAATCCAAATGCAGCCCAAGCCGCCCCCCTCCTGGTCGCCTCTCGAGACAGACCTCTTTAGACCCGTTAGACATCCTGTATTCCAGCACTTCACAGGGTACAATTAAAGCATTGCACAAATATCCAGATATTATTGTTATTCATTCATTCAGGACTTATATAGCGCCCTCCAAGATAACCTACTCAGAGGCGCTCCCAGCCCAACACCGGCGATAAAGAACAGTTTTTAAATTCTCGTAAAAGGTGTATGCAGAGTCTCTAGCTAAAAGAACACTGCAGGAATATTATTATTAGCAGTGATATCATTACTAGTAAATAGTAGTATTATTCTTATGAGGGACATGGTAGCTGATTGGTTAGATCGCTTGCCTGTAGAGAACGGGTTTGAGCCTCCACCCATCAGGCAGTTACCGCGTAGGGACCTTACTAAGCAAGTCCTTTCCAAACAATTGCTCAGCGCCATCAACTGGTGCATGGTCATTCGCTAATGGCGATTAATAAATGCGTGAAAATAATACGATCATCATCATTATTATCACTTTTATTATTTCTGTTTATTAAGCACCGCATCCAATGACAGCAACAACAATAACTGGTACTGAGCAATTGTCTCAAAGTCCCTACACATTAACCACCTCAGAGGAAGTGCCAGCAGTCACTCTCCAAGTTACAAGAAGGAGACGAGCAGTACCATAAGCTAGTCCTGGGGCAGCCAAGGGTATATGAAGTGTTTCTGACAAGGCTTATACTGCGTGTGGCCACACATCAATTGTCTGATTACAAAGCCCAGTGATTCTGGTCTATATAGACATCAAGATACTGTGATGAAGTTCATTGTCCTCAGATCCTTGGAGCCAATCAGTCAGCGATAATGGCCTTAAGTGAATGACTTGTGGTTCCTGTTTTCAGTTGTCTGCCAAGACCAGTATACTTTCCCCATAAATAGTTAGGTCTCGTGGAGTCTCTTTTTAAATAGGCTGCCGAGACATTGCGCTTCCTCTGAGACATTGAGCTTTCTGTGCTCGAGACACTGCGCTTCCTCTGCTCGAGACATTGCGTCTACTCTGCTCGAGACATTACATCTACTCTGCTCAAGACATTGCGTCTCCTCTGCTAGACACATTGCACTTCCTCTGAGACATTGCGCTTCCTCTGCTCGAAACATTGCATCTACTCTGCTGTTTCCTTTGAGTCCAGCAAGCAGGGCTTCTTTTATATCGACAACACCAACAATTTAATACTCGTAAATAGCAGGTTACTCACTGTCTGTCTATCCACCAGAAGCCTTTATGGTTGATAGGACTCAGTTTGTCTAACACTTCTCTGTCTGCACCTGCTCGATCTCCTATGTAATTTTGTGTACAACTAAGGACTTACCTTCTCAACCAAAGAGTTGCCTTTTCAACCAAAGACTTACTTCTCAACCTAAGACTTACCTTTTCAACCAAAGACTTACTTCTCAACCTAAGACTTAGCTTCTCAACCTAAGACTTACTGGTACCTTTTCAACCAAAGACTTACTTCTCAACCTAAGACTTACTGGTACCTTTTCAACCAAAGACTTACTTCTCAACCTAAGACTTACCTTTTCAACCAAAGACTTACTTCTCAACCTAAGACTTGCCTTTTCAACCAAAGACTTACTTCTCAACCTAAGACTTACCTTTTCAACCAAAGACTTACTTCTCAACCTAAGACTTACCTTTTCAACCAAAGACTTACTTCTCAACGTAAGACTTAGCTTCTCAACCTAAGACTTAGCTTCTCAACCTAAGAGTTGCCTTTTCAACCAAAGACTTACTTCTCAACCTAAGACTTAGCTTTTCAACCTAAGACTTAGCTTCTCAACCTAAGACTTAGCTTCTCAACCTAAGACTTACCTTGTCCAGATGGCTCTCTGTATCACTGGACTGACTTTCTCTAATAATGACTCCATTTACAGCTTTGTTTTGGTGCCATCGGTTGATGCCTTGTGCATAGCACAACAGAACCACAGAGGCTTCTAATTATACATTATACTGTGACTATCCTATCTTAGAACACAAAGGACAATACATGCATCCAACTACATCTACAATAAGATCTTCTGTTATAACAGCTATTGGTTTTAAGAAGGAGTTCATAACAAAACTTCCTGATCAATTCACCAACAGCACTGGGTGGTATGAATACAGGTCGGTGGTATAAATAAAGGTCTACTGTATAAATAAAAGGTGGAAGGTATGAATACAGGTCATTTGGGGAAATTCCACGGCAACCTCAATATCTCTCACTGTCACACCTTTAAACCGCAAGCCTGGGACATGATATCAGCCAATAGGATAGCTACCCCCCCCCACCCTCTGAACGACCCTGCTAAACTACAAGTCAAAAGACAGCTGACATGCTACACAAATACCTCAGGCCTGCACTCACATAGGTAAAACAGTATTAGTCAAGCTATACACCTCAGAGCCAATTCCACAAGCCTTTCATCGCTATGCATATGCAAGTTATTAACCTAACCCACCCTACATGCATAACCGTTTGAGCTGCTTATATGGCAGTGTATGTATGTACACTAAAATGCACTGTTTCATGTCCCCTCTTTTAACAGCAGGCGGACGAATGCAACCACATACCAGTGCATGGCTTCTCGTAAACAATCTGAGAGACTCTGTGCACAACTAATTATGGCTGCAGGCTGCTGCACTAACCTTGCTCTCGGTGTCTGAATTTTTATGAGCCATGCTCATTTTGGTATATATGCACAGACTGCATTTACATATATGTGGACCAAAATGCAGAGCATACGCATAAGCATACCCAGTGTAAAACACATACAAGTATATATCTGTGCTTCAGATTCCATTTCCGCACCTCGGATTTGCATTTCCGTGACTTTGTGTGTGTGTGTTAAAAATGCTTGTAATATGGGTGTGTGTGAGAGAGAGAGAGAGAGAGAGAGAGAGAGAGAGGAGAGAGAGAGAGAGGAGAGAGAGAGAGAGAGAGAGAGAGAGAGAGAGAGAGAGAGAGAGAGAGAGAGAGAGAGAGAGAGAGAGAGAGAGAGAGAGAGAGAGAGAGAGAGAGAGAGAGACAGAGACAGAGAGAGAGAGAGAGAGAGAGAGAGAGAGAGATAGAGAAACTTAACCCACAGACAGGTAGAAACTGATCCGACAGACAGATCAACGTATTTAGACAGACAGAAACAGTGAGAGAGACAGACAGACAGACACAGAAAGACAGAGAAAGACAGAGAGACAGAGATGAGAGAGATAGACAGACAGACAGAGATAGAGATAGAGAAACTTAACCCACACACAGGTAGAAACTGATCCCTTGATCAACCTTGACCAAGACATTTAAATTGCAGATTACATTCAAATAACTTTCATTTGATACGAAGGTGAAAGAGCACACCACTAACTGCAGCATTTGAAGTCCTGCAAACTTTTCAGCAACTCTAAAAAGAATTTCATTTGCAACGGACTCAGAATTTAAGAACAACTGTGCATGAATATTGAGTGCGTTCAGCCCGCTACATGAACTCTCAACGAGGAGGAGAAGGAGGAGGACTTACTTAACGGACCACAGAAGTGCTATAAACTTCACGTTCATAGCCTTGGAATTTTACCACATGACCTAACAAGCAAACAAGAATGTGGTCCACTGGCCCCATCTCTGGGCTCTGCAGTGCCTTCTGTTTTGCATAGGTCAGTGTACTCGGTGGGTAACCAGTATGTTAGGAGCCACCAGTTTAAAAGAAATTCATACATTCGTACGTTTTAGACCAATAGGTCGACTCAGGCAAACCACTACAATGCACTACAATGGAGATTTGAAACAAGAGGTCCCTCAAGTCATTCTGTGCAACACAGCAGTATGATCAGTGATGTAAAAGTGACGACATGCAGGTGAACAACTACAGAAACATTGGGACACAACCAGTTAGTCAGTCTGAAAGGCAGTGCAGCAGAGCATGCATAGCACTACAGTGGTCAACTTTAGCAACCAAATGCACTGCAACCTGGAGCAGTGGAGCTGAAAGAGGGGTCAAGAGTGAGGCACAAAGTCATAAAAGACTTTCTGCTTTACTGACAGCTTTGTTTGTGCAATATTTGCACATTACAGCTGCTCAAACATGACGAGTAAGTTCTTTTATGACTAAGATGGTAACAATGAAAAAGTGGGGGACTGGGGGTCCCACACTCTAGCAGGATCCTTTGAGTTCAGAAGTTGGGGACCAGCTGAACCCATGGTTGCTCTGCCTACGACTGCAACAATGTTTACACTGATAAGATACTAAATGGGCAACTGAATTGGTCAATCAAAACATGAAAATAACAGCAGCAACAATAGAAGCAGCAATTCTAAAACGAATAATGAAAATAGAAAATAGGCTTTTTAGTACCTGTATGCTTTTAATGTTGACTACAAAAGAAAAATATTTCTAAGGATTAACTTTACCATCCAACCACCTGTGGCCAATCGCCGTATAAACAATATGGCCGCCCCAGACTCGGTTAGAATCGAGCACTGCGACCTCCCACAGTGGAAGTCACTAAAGTAAGTGTAACGAGTCAAAAACACTATAATGACAAAGGTGAAAACTAAACTTTCTGGTCAAGGATTAACTAAGTGGCGTATGGTGTCAGAAATACTGATAACAATATTCAGGAAAATCTTTTCATGCCAAAATGTGCCTAGTCAAATGAACTCCTGAAGATACGTGTTATGCAAATCATGACTCGTGACGATTTGTCTTCTAAGTTACGTTTTTGCATGCGTCCACATGGTCTACACCTTTTGTACCACGTCACTGTGGGAGATCTACTGTACTACATGGTGAGCAGCTTTTGGGTTCTTAAAGACGTAATTCATTTTTCACCTTCATCAGTATTGCGTTTGTAACTCATTACTTACTTACTTATGTGACTTCCCACATGGAGGTCGCAGTGACTTATTCTATTTAAGTCTCAGTGCAGCCATATTTTTTATAAGGTATCGGCCATGGGCGGTCGGATGGTAAAGCCAACCTTTCTTATATTAAAAATTAAGAGATAATCTTGCCTTGTTCCTGAGAGCATATGCTGTCCGTTGACATGGTTTCAGGCGGTTCATTTTTCACGACACTGTCCTGTGTATTGCCAAGCATTCCAACCATCTGGCAGTCAATGCTGGGCGACATGGTGTAAGACTGGCCCGAGACACACACCGCCTCTCCTTCCATCATTCCAGCTGCCACCCCGGCTGGGTAGTACCCATTTTCGATGACATGCATCCGGCCCAAATTTCTCTGCACGTGATTTATTTCCATGATCCATCAAGAAACTGGGGATTATGCCTGACTATAGTGTTTTTAGAGAAACCGAAGCTGATAATCGGAGATTGCATAGAATCAAAGTCGCATATCGATCAAAATACCTTCTCATATTCGCCTAAATAATTCAGATGAACGTTAACTACGCGAAACATACGATAAGAAATTAAATTCGCCTATTTAATAGTTAGAGCCGTATCTGGTTACCGGAGCTATATAATAGCCACTACTCGTACGTTGTGGGTGCCAGAAACTGAGCTCGTACGCCGTCGATACCCATTTCACGATTCATCCTCAAAAATTCTTAAGATATCATTTCAGCTCGCAAATTCAACACAAGTAATTATTATAAAACACATAACTTATTAAATTTAGCATTTTTTTTCTTTAATAATTCACAATTCATTTGTTTATTGCAGCAAAATCCCTTCAGCCACCTCTTCAGCCCAGCACCGCAACCGCAGATTACGTATCTTCATACAATTCAATGCACCATTGACATAGTCATTTATACCGCCATCTACCAGTTGACTGACTATACAAATTAACTGAAAAAAGGCCTCGATTAAGTGCAATTTTGCAGTACGTCCCAAAGCACGAACAATAAAACTAACTGTAAAACCTTAAAGGATTGGATTAACTCCAACTTTGATTAATTGACCAAAAAATGCAGAGGTCATGCGGCCTAGTTTGCTTGTTACGTCACATGGTACAAGTCAAACTAAAATTTATAGTCTGTGCCGAACCGTTACCTTGTTCCTCAATGACGAAAAAGTAAAATTTAAAAATCCATTTTTCTATTTATTATTGCTATATTTTTTTTATATAATTTTTTAATGTTCTTTATAATAAGCACTTCAAATTTTTTGCTCTTTTAAAAATTGTGTAGCTTCCCATTGGTTGACCTACCAGCATACCGAAAGCTGCACCTGGCTTACAAAACACGTGATCTAAAATGGGCGCCTAATTTCTCGCTGCAAGAAAGCTAGAAAATTCCTAATACTAGATTATAACTGTCACAACTCACTGGATTTATATTGAAAACGACCAGTCTCTGATTGCAACAGAAATATTTCACGAGAATATTAATTTTTAGCTGTAGAATCGGCAAAGTTTCAAAGACCGCGAATCTGAGCTGCTATACTATTATAGGCCTATAATAGCTGTTATCGCTGTATTATTGTGTTGTATTGTATTGTATTTGATCATTTATAAAGCGCTTGTCATAGCATAAGCCTTTCAGAAGCGCTCCCAGTGCGATGTACTCAGAGGAAAAATGAAGGTTTTAAGATGAGAGAAAGAGGTGTTAGGCCTATAACTGCTAATTAGCCTATAACAAGTCTGAGCTATGGAAAATAGTTATAAACAAACAACAGACAAAACAATATAGGCCTAAAGTAAACATACGTGATGAATATGAAAGAAAACCTGTAAAAATTAAAGGAGCACCGGTATTCTAGAGGTATGACGCAGAGCTATAGTAGGCAGATATGAGCAGCCAATTATAGGCTAGGTCTTATATAGGTAGCCATGGGTCCACTAGAGTAGGCCTAGAGCAATCAGCGGGAGGGCAATTCGGACACGACCTGAAATATGAAGCGGACCTAAGCTCGTGAACCTGGTGTTACATGACTTGGGCACTGACGATGAAATCCACGAAATAAAATTACGAATAAAATGTAGGCCTATAAATGTTTCGGCTTCGTGGAGCCTAATTTCCACTGACCCCATACCAGGAGCTTTCCCTGTGGAATTCACTGGGATTCGCTCCCATGCGGACTCCCATTATTGGCCCGGGCCCCGTGCTCACCATTTCCCTGGCCCCAAATCTATAGGCCTACTGCAAATTATAACGACTCTGATCGAGAACCGCCTTCTAACATATATACGACCGCGCTATAATAACAAGAAGGGTGCGCGATAGTTAGGCTAGTGGTCAGCGACCTGGACTGATAACCTATAGGCCGTGTGTTCAAATCCCCGCCAGAGCAGAAATTTGTTTCTAGATTTTGGCTATACCTGCGCCCCCTAGCCAACTCACCCATAACGAGTACGCCGACCTCACACTGTAGGTGAGAAGATGAGACGGCGAGGGAGAGATCTACAGGCTTTATACCCCATCTCATAGGCCGAGACTAAGGAAATCAAGTCGCTAGCACTCCATATCCATGGCTGCCTGAGCCTGACGGCGTTTTAATGAGATCATTTCATGTAGCGGAACTATATCTGTGATTCATGACCCGATCGTCTTTGATAAGCATATATAAGTAAAGTAAGTAAGTGTGTTCTTTATTAAACGCTGGCAAACGCACGGCGCTGTACATACAAAGTTATACAGTTATACAATTGCAATTACAATTACAATTATCAAATAGTAGCGAAAAAGTTAGTAAATAGTAAACTAAAAAACACTATGGCCTAGCTGTACAACATCCTAGCCAGGAAACCGCGCCTGGTGAGGGAATCAAATCTAGAAAGAACACGGTTATGTGAGCGGGGTAGTAGGTAATGAAGGATATGTCCAGGATTATTTAAGATATTTCTAAAAGGTCTTGGTCGGCTTTTTTTTACAGAGTTCCTCAAAAGTAGGGAAAGATTTGGTTAGGAAGCCAAAG
This sequence comes from Aporrectodea caliginosa, assembly GCA_020284085.1. NCBI lineage: Eukaryota > Metazoa > Annelida > Clitellata > Crassiclitellata > Lumbricidae > Aporrectodea > Aporrectodea caliginosa. Next base: position 353,866 of record JACEVL010000511.1, on the reverse strand, counting down.
CGTACCAGCTTGCGGACCACAGCACTTAGAGAGTCACGTTCCTGTTTGCTGGCAAAGCCCCACCACACTTGGGAACAATAAAGCATTCGGTTGACAGTGGTGGACCGGACAACATCGTAAAGCCTGACTCCCATGAGCCCATGCGAGATTAAAATACGATGGGCGTAGAGAGATTGCTTGGCCCGTACACAAATCTTTTGGATATGGGAGGAAAAACCGAACTTTGCGGAAATCTCGATACCCAATATATTCAGGGATGTGACCCTTTTTATGCCACGTATAATTGGAGGACCTTGTTCAAGATTCACGTTTGGTCTGGTCAAAATAATTTCGTTAGATTTAGAATGGTTTAGGTGGAGATTACATTTGCGAGCCCAGGCACTAATGTGATCTAATTCTGCATCCGTGGTGGAGATATTTGAAGCCAAGATCAAAAGATAGCAATCATCAGCATATTTGAAGATATAATTGAAGCTGTGGAGAGGTTTTAGACCAGAGATGGCCACTAAGAAGTTTGCTGGGCCCATGCGAGAACCCTGAATTATACTAGCATTGATGTGAGCCAAGGAAGAGATCACGCCGCGGAACTTGGTGCAATGACTACGATTGCTCACGAGGGAGAGAATCCAGTTGAAGATATTAACAGGTATAGGTAGAGAGGCCAGTTGATCGGCCAAGTAAGAGTGCCTGACTGTATCAAAGGCCTTGGAGAAATCTAGAGAGAAATAAGGCGGACATAAGGTTCAGATTTAAGCGAGTTAAGAATACAGTCAATAATGGCTATGAGTGCAGCAGAGGTAGAACCAGAAGGCCTGAAGGCGAATTGGTCAGCAAAGGGACGGTTCTCAACATGATTAGTGAGGATAGGATAGATGTACAGGCGCACTATAAGTTTTTCTAACAATCTACATAATACTGATGTGATAGAAATAGGCCGGAAATCAGCCTCAGAGGTTGGGTTAGGGATCTTAGGAATAGGGGTAATGGAGCTAGACCTCCATTGGTCAGGAACACAGGAATTATGTGTCGAGAGGTTGAATAGGTATGTTATCGGTTCAGCCAGGAGGTGAGCCATGTTGGAAAGGAGCCAGGCAGGGATCTGGTCAGGACCAGTGGAGCTTCCACAGACAGAGAATAAGGCGGTGTAGGTGCCAAGAATCCCAAATTTTGGCGGGCAAGGAACAGACCCCCGGTCGCACAACGCATCGTTGGCTGATGGTATTGATCATCGGTCGAGATGTCTCGATAATGTTGATTAAGGGTTTCAGAGTTTATATGACTAAATGAAAAATCATTGTTGGAATTGCGCCCTTTCCGTAGACGGTTAACCTCGGACCACAGCTTCTTAGAACCCCTGCACAGTCCATCAAAGGAGACGGTGTTGCTCTTTAAGATGATTTGATTGATACGGTCTGCAACTGCCGCCGCCGCCGCCGAATGGCCACGCCTGAATAGTCTATTGCGCTTCCGCAGAAGATGTTTGAGGAATGGCGTCATGTACGGTGGATCACGGTCTTTAATTGTAATCTTTTTGGTAGGAAAGATATCATCTGTAGCAGTTAATATAACCCTATTTGTTTTTATAATAAAGCGTAGGCCTAGGCCATAAATTATATAACGATGGGGTCTGGTGTAGGCCTATTTGAGGTTGTTTTTCCACAGGTTTTTCTGCGGACTTTCCTGTTCGCCTTCCTGTTGGTCGCGAATTTTTCGCTTTTGTTATCCTGCACGATTGTAGGCATATTGTATGGCCTATTTAAGCATGTGTAAAGCGCCTCTAGTAGGGTGAACCATTCAGAAGCGCTCCCAGTGCGCAAGGCCCCGCGAGAAGAAGCAGGTTTTGAGAAAAGCGATGGAAAAAGAGGAACTGCCAGATAGAATTGTAGAGCGAACAGAAGAACACTAACGCGGAGTAACGCCCTCCTTTGTAATCTTATATCAGTACTGCAATAGGCATCTTTTTGAAACTTCTTGTTTCTACGGGCAACCTTCGCCGAAACCAGTTTGGGTCTATAGGCCTATAAGTCAAATGAAATTTATGGGGCCGAATTTCCATCTGTCCAATATTGATTTAGACGGCTTAGAGCAGAGGTGGGCAAACTACGGCCCGCGGGCCAGATCCGGCCCGCCAACACTTTTTATCCGGCCCGCCGCAAATTGCAGCTATACAGTTACTGTAGGGTGGAGTGAAAAAAGCAAAAATTCTAGAACCTCAACGTAGCCTAATAGTGATATAACTATATCCTCGTTGCCTTTTGGTATAGTAGCCTAAGTTATCATGTAAAATATTTCTTTAAAATTCGTTCTCTAAGATTTGCCCCAACGCGTTTTAAAATTTAACAATTTTAACAAAAATTGTCTAATTTATACAAATTTCAATAAATTTAAAAACTTTAGTGCGCTAATTGTAATAGCGTTTAAGCATTTAATTATGACGTATATAATGACCATGCAAATTAAAATTAATAAAATGACTATGTCAGCAATATTAAATAAACAATAAGCGCTAAACATTATAAACAATCCCAACAGTTGTAGACTAGATATGTCACTAATTACTGAAAGTGAGTCAGTGCTCATTTATTTTATTCTGTTGATTGAACTCCGATTGAAATTATTCTTATTGTGTTATATTTGTATGTCATAAATAATAGTTTTTTCTTCATGTTTGACGATTATTGATAATGTTAAAATTTTTTAACCCGGCCCCCGAAAATTGTTTTCGGGCGTCAAATGGCCCCAGGTTCGAAAACTTTGCCCACCCCTGGCTTAGAGGAAGTTATAGCCTATACAGGTTTGGTTCCTCCAATATTTTCCTCTGATAATCGAGTCTTGAATGCACCATGTGCTAGATATTGTTATTAAATTCCCTAACTTAATTCAAAACTCGTTCAATAGCCTTTAGGCTTTTTAGTCCGTTCATTAAATAGTTGAGGTTCAAAAAATTTGAACAAAAGGTTTCTCGATGGTTTACACCTCTTTGATACGTCTACATTATAAGAAAAAGTTTACCAAAATCTTACATGGGGAACTTTGCGAAAATGGGTCAGATCCAAGATGGCCGCCGTCAGAATAAACGAAACTGGGGAAAATGCCATAGTCCAGGCAATTTAGAGTTAGACCTGGAGAAAAATTGCTTCAGAAGCTTTCTAATCGGTTTCCTGCTCAGTTTCCATTGCTGAATAACATATCCAAAAGCTCACAAAATCCGACCACGGGATCACCCAAAAAATGCATTTTAACCAAGATGGCGGCCAATATGGCCACCAACACAGAAAGAGGTAGCCTATATATCAGGTCAGAGGTAAGCTACAATAACAATATGGCCGCCAAAAACAGAAAAATATGCATATATCAGGTCAGAAGTAAGCGGCCATATTGGACGCCATCTTGGACAGTAATATTCGGACACTATTGCCACTACGATAAGTCGATTCCTTGACCTTGAAAACATTAAATTTGACACTTCATTTGTTATTGTAGCTTACCTCTGACCTGATATATGCATACTTTTCTGTTTTGGCGGCCATATTGGACGCCATCTTGGATAGTAACATTCCGACACTATTGTCACTACAATAATTCGATTCCTTGACCTTGAAAATACTAAATTTGACACTTCATTTGTTATTGTAGATTAGCTCTGACCTGATATATACCTCTTTCTGTGTTGGTGGCCATATTGGCCGCCATCTTGGTTAAAATGCATTTTTGGGGTGATCCCGTGGTCGGATTTTGTGAGCTTTTGGATATGTTATTCAGCAATGGAAACTGAGCAGGAAACCGATTAGAAATTTAAGCTTCTGAAGCAATTTTTCCCAGGTCTAACTCTAAATAGCCTGGACTATGGCATTTTCCCGAGTTTCGTTTATTCTGACGGCGGCCATCTTGGATCTGACCCATTTTTCGCAAAGTTCCCCATGTAAGATTTTGGTAAACTTTTTCTTATAATGTAGACGTATCAAAGAGGTGTAAACCATCGAGAAACCTTTTGTTCAAATTTTTTGAACCTGAATTAATAATTGTTGTTTAATGACTGGAGTCACTGGACTAAATGTAGCCTAGTAATGGGAAACATGGGTCACACGTATATTCTCTGACGTTTAATAATAAATTAGAAAATGCATAGAAAACAATCAATCGATTGTTAGACGCTGAACAACGTTACAAGACAATCTGTTAACTTTCTGAAGTTTTCGTAAACTACAAATTTATGAAGCGCTACTCTAAAGCTCAATGTATTACACCAGAGTATTCACGAATCTCGCGTCATATCCGAAGGGTTGTCCAGAGATGTTAGGAAAACATTACAGCTCTTTATTTGCGCTAGTAGCGCGAATAATAATCACAGATCTGTTTGCGTGACGAATAACTTGTCCAGTAGGCCTATTGGTACAGTTGTCCTTGGCACAGCACCGGTACAGACGATCGTGCAGTACCGTTGTCCTTGGCACAGCACCGGTACAGTTGTCCTTGGCACAGCACCGGTACAGTTGTCCTTGGCACAGCACCGTGCAGCTTACAGTAGGCCTACTATATCACTCAGGTGATTTTTGAGGTGGAGAGTGGACTATTGATCCTATTTCCATACGGTGAATTCTGTCGACTCTTTTGTTCTGTAGAAAATGAGTACAAAATCGATAAGGGTTATTCCATAACTGATTATGAGTCAGGTTTGGGATTTCCCTCGAAACGACCTTCACCTGATGTCTTTTGTTTCGTGAAAACGGCGCTATAGATCGAAGCCGTTACCGTACATTAGATTAAATAAATCACAGATCAGTCTATGAGGAGCAGAATTCAGAAGTTCCATGACGTTCGCTACACACAAGACAATTACTTCGCTCCATTTCGACTCTTCCAGACTCCAATAAAAAACAGAAAAACAGAGAAATGTTCTTTTTCTTTATCGAATGAAGGATGCGTGACAAAAGAAAGAAATAATTATATCGCTATGAGTGTGACAGTATTGTCGCTACTGCGACTCTAATTGCAACCTGCCAGCATGTTCTCATGAAGCCCATACGGAACCAATATTACCATATTGAACCCGTATAGAGCGTTATATATAAGAGGTCGTTGGTATAGAGCCCATAATAATTATGGATCCCATCTACACTGTGTCCGGAAAAAAGAGACCCCTTATGGTAATATGAAAATAAACTAGTAAATATTCATCGATGTTTAAAATTCCAAAGCCATTTTAATCCTGATATGATTAGCTAACACTTGGTAAAATATACAAGTTCATGCTGTACAATAATGACGTCATAATGACGTCATTTCTAGCAAAATTCAAGTGTTAAGGATGAAAAAATTGGTGCATTGGCTCTTGGTATGAAAGGAAATCCATTTCACAGGACCAGGTGCGAAACTAAATGGAGCTTATTACCGGGATTGTTTGCTGTCGGAAAATTATTGACTGATATACGGGAATATTCGTATTATTACACATTTAAAGATGGCGCTCCAGCTCACCGAGCTCTTGAAACTGTTGAACTGGCGACAAAGGACACTCTGGATTTCATACCTCCTAATCTCTGACGTAGAAACAGCCCGGACTTAAATCAGGTTGATTACAAGATACGGGGCTAATACAAGAGAAGGTTTACAGGACAAAGAGCAGAGACAGTGAAGGACCCTGTGAGCGAATCGTTAAAACCTGGGAGGAATTTGATCGGCGGGTTATTGGTGCTGCTATTGGCCAATGGCGCGCACGGCTTGAAGCTTGTGCTGAGTCTGAAGGCGGACACTTTGAACACACCTTGTAGTCTGATATTATTCAAATATAAAAATCAAATTAAACTAATATTTATAATTAATAAATGACATGTAAAAATAATATTGAAAGTCTTAGATGATTTTTGTGCCGTTCCTAACACTTGAATGTTGATGAAAATGACGTCATTATGACGTCATTATTGGATGACAGGAGTTTCTTTTTATTTTAACCAATGTTAGGTAATTATGACAGGATTAAGACGCTTTTGGAATTTTAAAAATCGATGATTATTTAGCCTACTAGTTTATTTTCATGATACCAGAAGGGGTCCCTTTTCCGGGACACAGTGTATTGCCCATGGAAATGATGGCATGCAGTGAAGCTGTGGTGAGCGAATCTCTCCAACGCGATTCGGATTCAACTGGCAGCAAACTGTACTAAAAAAATTAAATTTATGCGTAGAAGAATTATTGAGCGCCGCACTCCATAGAGTCTCGACAGTTTTTGTCAATGTGCAATAACAATTACACCGTACGTGTGTGTGCAAAGATAAACAAAGTAGGGCTACATAAAAACACGGATGCGTCACTGCAATTATTCAGTGTGGCTTTTGTTACCATGAATCTAAACTATGAGTTCGGTGAGAGTTTACATGTAATGTAACCCACTTGTTGTAGCAACGGCACGTCAACGAAATATAGATCGATAGCTTGCGGGAATTCGGTTAGCTGTCTGTGTAGTTCCAACGGCACTCAGGGCGCATTTGAGATCGACACGCTCATGTAGAATCAGCTGTGCCGTGGACAGATTTTGGTGTTATTTCCAACATCGCCATGGAAGCATTCCAGATTGACACGTTCACCTGGATTCAACTTTTGCTATGGACGAATATCGGTGAAGCATTTTACAAATTGTCATCGAAAGAGATATAGTCCTAGCCTACCTGTTACACCGTTACACGTAAACTTACGATAATGCACGATTTTTCCTTTAATTGGTGTTGAAAGACAATAAAGCTGAACTTAGAGGAACTTAGCGTATGTTATTCCTGAACTCTTACTAAGCTATTATTAATTCATACTATTAATATCTAGATGTATTTTATTTTCTATGTACACCTACAGCGTTATGTCTGTTGTTAACACATTAAACGAATATATGATGATGAATAGAAAACCATTTCAGTGATAGAAAAACTCGAATGACAGGGATTTAGCCTCATTCATGACAATTCTTGTAGATCGTTAAATGAAAAAAGCAATAATGTCCGGCTGAGAGTTTTGATTCTATTGAATGCATGATTAGCCTAAGGTTCGATAAACAGGAGAAAGACAGTAATCGTCTAATCCTAATGATTTCTGCTACAACACTTTATCAAAAATAAGTTAGCTGGGAAAGAAGAATTGTTGGGTTTCTAAACTTTTTGAAACAGTTTACATAAATTGTAGGAAATTATTTTTTGTTTCAGCTGACATGGATGTGAATGTCGCTCGTGGAAAGCCGACATTTGCCAGCTCCGTATACTGGTACTCTCCCAGCCCGTGCGGGTCACATTTGGTCGTGGATGGCAATTACAATAGCTACTTTAATTACTATTCCTGCTTTGCAACAACCGATCCTTCCGGTGGACCGAACTGGTGGGCTGTCGACATGAGGCAACTCGTCTTCGTTGATCAGGTCATTGTCACCAGTCGAGCAAATGAGCAAGGGTGTTCTGCAGCTACTACTATGTGTGGTGAGTCACCGTATTAGTTTGTGGGCCACTAAATCAGAAAGCCATGACGTTACAGCTTTGCTGTAAACTCGGCTATCAAATAATTAAAACCAAATACAAAATGCAGAATCGCTCATATATGATGATTCTGTAATTCAATACAGTCCTATTCACGAGTGACCTGTCAACCCGAATTTTGGGGTCCCATCTAGGCCAAGGCAGACGTATGATTTGAGATTTTGCCCCACTTGCCCCATCAGTCAAACAATCTAATTAGGCCCTAACTTGAATAAAATTACCCTGCGCTGTTGATGTGAAGATCGGGCGACGAGAGGACGATTGTCGCATGCTCTTATAAGCTGAGGCCAAGAAAAATAAAGTTACAACGGTGCATCTCCTTCACTATGCTTAATGCATAGTCGACGGTATATTTTAATGTAATGTTATAAGGCGATGTAATCTAATGTAATGTAATGCAGAAAAATGTGATTCTGTATTTCTTTAGAACTTTTCAGTCATTCTCGAAAGCTCTGCTCGCTTGCCAAAAATGGTGTAAACCAGTTTTCCGTTCATTCATCACCGTTAAAGGAATAACAATAATAAATAGTACCATCTGTTCCATCCATGTTCTTTATTGTGGATTAAAGTTTTAATTTGAGCATATGGCACATGACCTCGGAAGGAACTGTAGAAATTTCAGTGACTTTTCCTGCATTGCAGGAACACGACTGGACAACTTCATCGTTGGATTGATAAACGTGACACCCAGCCTGAATTCCGTAATCAGAGGTAGTTATCCAGTCTGCGGAGTTTATCCAGGACCTGTTCCACCGTCCTTTAATGCCTCAGTCCAGTGTGCACAGGGTTCTCCTCCCGCTAGACACGTTATCATCCAACAACCATCAACCGGACCAGGCGCGTTTGAATTCTGCGAAGTAGAAGTCTGGACTAAGCATACAAGTATGAATATTGCATACTGTATATAGCCTGTTTGGTGATCATTCATAATTTAATCTTATTCAATCTAATAATCTCTAACATATTGTAATCAATTCTAATAACAATGACCTGCCTTGATCTCATGCAATCGAATCTACCGGTACTTGTATGATTTATGGATTTTATTAACAGCTGGGTTTATGGATTTCAAGAACATCTGGGTTTATGCATTCTCAGATCAGCTGCATTTAAGAACGGCTAGGTCTCACCTTAAGAAGAGACTGATTTTATCCTTATAATCCAGCTGTTAATAAAATCCATTTATCCAGCTGTTATTAAAATCCATAAATCCAGCTGTTAATAAAATCCATTTATCCAGCTGTTTTTAAAATCCACAAACCCAGCTGCTAATAAAATCCATAAATCCAACTATTAATAAAATCCATAAATCCAGCTGTTAATAAAATCCATAGATCTAGCTGTTAATAAAATCCATAAATACTGCTGTTCTTTAATTTATAAACCCAGCTGTTATTAAAATCCATAAATCCAGCTGTTAATAAAATCCATATATCCAGCTGTTAATAAAATCCATAAATTTAGCTGTTTTTTAATCCGTAAACGAAGCTGTCATTAAAATCCACAGAGGCCTCAGTCAAGACTTGGGGGGACAGTCCCCCTCTGTCCTTCCCATGATTTGCGCCACTTCAAGACCCGCCGATTTTAACGCAGTCGGAATCAGTCGATTACTACTACTACTACTACTACTACTACTACTACTACTACTACTACTACTACTACTACTACTACTACTACTACTACTACTACTACTACTACTACTACTACTACTACTACTACTACTACTACTACTACTACTACTACTACTACTACTACTACTACTACTACTACTACTACTACTACTACTACTACTACTTACTACTACTACCACTACTACCACTACACTACTACTACTGCACTACTGCTACTACTACTACTACTACTACTACCACTACTACTACTACTACTACTACTACTACTACTACTACTACTACTACTACTACTACCACTACTACTACTACTACTACTACTACTACTACCACCACTACCACTACTACTACTACTACTACTACTACTACTACTACTACTACTACTACTACTACTACTACTACTACTACTACTACTACTACTACTACTACTACTACTACTACTACTACTACAACTACTAGATGCTTGACCGTCCTAAAACGGTTAAAAACAATATGAAAATGTCAAGAGATGCGTCTTCACGTGCTATGATTGACACAAGTCTTCTCCCTCCCCTGTCTTCCTCCCTCCCTCCCCGTACTTCCCTGCCGTCCTTACCTCCTTCCCTCCCTTCTAGTCCGTTCCTTCTTCCCCGTACGTCCCTCGCGGCGATGGTGTGTGGCGGACCCGCCCCTTCCCAAAAGGACCCACATGTCGTGTTGTGCATAATCTCACGTTGCTATGACAACGTTTGTTATTGGTTATTCCTATGACGTGGAATGACGTAAGCCAGATTGTCTCTGGCAATGAAGGCGAAAACAGCGTAACAGACACACGCATGCTGCGGCATGCACATAGATTTCTGTTCTATTTTTATTATTTATTATTATAATTAATTAAGTAATTAAATTTGTAAAGCGCACGGTCACACCGACATGTGAATCTGAGGTGCGGATATAGTCAGCCGCCAGGAGAAGATGCGGTTATTATATCCAAGTGCTTTAAAGCCAAAGAGAAATAATGAGCTTTTAGCAGCTTTTTAAAGAAAGGAAGTGATTCTGAGCTGTATGTGGGCCAATGGTAATTCAGTTTTAAATCTTCGTGTGCTGTTTGTTTAGTGTCTCAGTGGAAGCGTGAATCTGGTGTTCGTCTGGAGAACTACATCAACTCATCGGCTTTTGTCGGCTGTGCTCTGGACTGCATGGTCCTCTGCCAGGAAGCTATAAATGGATGCGATTCCTTCAATCACCGTCCCATCGACAACGCCTGCGAGTTGAACAGCCACTCAGCTGGATTCAGTCCATCAGAAAAGATCGCCAGTTCTGCCTGGAACTGGTGGACAACGTACTACTAGACCCAGTCCTTCCTTCGTCAAGGCCGTTGGATCACTCGCTGGGATCACTGTACTTGGTCGATGTTTGATCAACTCTCGTTTCTTAGCACATGCATAAATCTTTCGTTTGCTGTCGCTTGTAGAACTGATGTGAACTGCTCCATGTATTCTAGTCGTGTGTGCACCTGTTTAGTGTAGATCGTAACTGTGATTTAAATTACAATAATTCAAAAGAAACTCATCAGCCGAATAGAAAGGTTTTAGGTCTTTACGGAACAGAGGAAACGAAAGGCCAAGGAGTTCATATCACGGGTTGCTAGGCAACATATATATATATATATATATACATATATAACTTAGCCTATATTCGAGATAGAGAGATGGACTTTGCACAGCAAAGCTGCCATGTTGCAAATGGCTGACTGGTTTTCTTAGTTACTACATTGGTGTCGTAAATTTCGTATCTATTTCTTCTTTAACGGAAGGACGTTAATTTTAATTGTCGCGTGATTTTACTATGGATTGAAATAAACAGGAAACTGACACTAAAGAAAATGGCCATGTCTTATGACTCGTTGTATCATGTCTCCCCATCTCTTCTTCTGCCGTCCCCGACTACGGCCTCCGGTGACCTCAGCTGTCATAATTCTTTTGATGCAACTTTCGTCTTCTCTTCTCATCACATAACCGTACAATCTCCATCTAGCATCTCGTATTTTGTCAGTAATAAGCTTACATGACACTCCCAGCATTCTCGATTCCTAATACCTAAAATAATATTACTATTACTGACAAATTGGTTAACGGTTAGCGTCTCGGATTGTCTCACTATGAAACCCAGCCAGGGCAGAAATCTCATTCGAAATGTCTGTTTCACCCAAACGCTTAGATAAGTCTGTTATATACCGAGTACATCAACCGTAGACTGACGGTTGGTATAGGTAGTTCAGATGACGAGAAAGAGAACCAGTCATCCACTACCGATGCCAAGAAAAATGAGTCGCTTACAATTTGTTCCCATGGCTGGCTCTCTATTCTTCTCCTCCTTCTGCTCCTCCTTCTCACTCTTACTCTTTCTCTACAGGAGGAGGTGGAGAAGGAAGAGGAAGAGGAAGAGGGATATAGATGGGGATCATCTACATCTTTGTTCCTATTCCTCCTCTTTCTTCTCCTCTTCTTCCTCTTCCTTTTCTTCTTCCTCTTCTTCCCTTTCTTCTCCTTCTCCATTGTCTTTTTCTTCTTCTTCGCATTCTTCCTCTTCTCTTTCGTCTTCTTCGAATTCCTATTTGAATTCTTCTTCGAATTCATCTTCTTCTTCTCTCCCGTCAGTTGTATTCCGACGATGTGGTTTGAACAAGATTTATCCATTTCGTTCAATCTCTGATTGTGTCAGCGGCATTTCTCATAATTATCCAATCCTTGCGAAGTTAGATCTTCTTTCAAATTGTCCTTCTGCGACTTTGTGTTTCCCGGGTCCGTGTTCGCTCCACGTGACCATAAAGACAGTGATCTGGTCGGATGTTTTCTGTTTTCCATCCGTGTTGCATATCCAAGCATATCCATGCTTCCCATTCAAATCTTGTCTGCCATCCAGTGTTCTTCTGTGGGATCACTCATTGCCTAAATATTATATGGAATACATCTTTTTGTGTACTTCATCATTTCTATCACTGCCTCTTCTGTTTTTCCTCCTTCTTCTTCTTCTTCTTCTTCTTCTTCTTCTTCTTTCTTCTTCTTCTTCTTCTTCTTCTTCTTCTTCTTCTTCTTCTTCTTCTTCTTCTTCTTCTTCTTCTTCTTCTTCTTCTTTCTTCTTCTTCTTCTTCTTCTTCTTCTTCTTCTTCTTCTTCTTCTTCTTCTTCTTCTTCTTCTTCTTCTTCTTCTTCTTCTTCTTCTTCTTCTTCTTCTTCTTCTTCTTCTTCTTCTTCTTCTTCTTCTTCTTCTTTCTTCTTCTTCTTCTTCTTCTTCTTCTTCTTCTCTTCTTCTTCTTCTTCTTCTTCTTCTTCTTCTTCTTCTTCTTCCTTCTTCTTCTTCTTCTTCTTCTTCTTCTCTTCTTCTTCTTCTTCTTCTTCTTCTTCTTCTTCTTCTTCTTCTTCTTCTTCTTCTTCTTCTTCTTCTTCTTCCTCTTCTTCTTCTTCTTCTTCTTCTTCTTCTTCTTCTTCTTCTTCTTCTTCTTCTTCTTCTTCTCTTCTTCTTCTTCTTCTTCTTCTTCTTCTTCTTCTCTTCTTCTTCTTCTTCTTCTTCTTCTTCTCTTCTTTTCTTCTTCTTCTTCCTTAAATTGCTTCAGAAGCTTTCTAAAACGGTTTCCTGCTCAGTTTCCATTGCTGAATAACATATCCAAAAGCTCACAAAATCCGACCACGGGATCACCCCCAAAATGCATTTTAACCAAGATGGCGGCCAATATGGCCAACAACACAGAAAGAGGTATATATCAGGTCAGAGGTAAGCTACAGTAACAATATGGTCGCCAAAAACAGAAAAATATGCATATACCTCAGGTCAGAAGTAAGCGGCCATATTGGACGCCATCTTGGACAGTAATATTCGGACACTATTGCCACTACGATAAGTCGATTCCTTGACCTTGAGAACATTAAATTTGACACTTCATTTGTTATTGTAGCTTACCTCTGACCTGATATATGCATACTTTTCTGTTTTGGGCGGCCAGCTTGGACGCCATCTTGGATAGTAACATTCCGACACTATTGTCACTACAATAATTCGATTCTTTGACCTTGAAAATACTAAATTTGACACTTCATTTGTTATTGTAGATTACCTCTGACCTGATATATACCTCTTTCTGTGTTGGTGGCCATATTGGCCGCCATCTTGGTTAATTTGGTTAAAATGCATTTTTGGGGGTGATCCCGTGGTCGGATTTTGTGAGCTTTGGATATGTTATTCAGCAATGGAAACTGAGCAGGAAAACGATTATAAAGCTTCTGAAGCAATTTTTCCCAGGTCTAACTCTAAATTGCCTGGACTATGACATTTTCCCCAGTTTCGTTTATTCTGACGGCGGCCATCTTGGATCTGACCCATTTTCGCAAAGTTCCCCATGTAAGATTTTGGTAAACTTTTTTCTTATAATGTAGACGTATCAAAGAGGTTAAAACCATCGAGAAACCTTTTGTTCAAATTTTTTTGAACCTCAATAATTATTAATAATTGTTTAATGACTGGACTATTTGCATCATTGCATGATAGCTGACTCCCTGCAGTAGGCCTACATTCAACCAACTCAACTCATCTTTATAGCCTAAAACTCTGCCACTTTAATAGGCTATACGGTCACTATACGATTCTGATCCACCGTAGAAATATATGTATAGCTTTGCAAAAAATTAAAATGTAAATGCTTTTACATAGCGACCTTATGACCTTGCTCATTAAAAAAAATTACTTGATCGGGTAAGATCCTTGATCACAAACGCTGCCAGTTTGAATGGGAGCCACGCCATTTAAGATCTTGTATTTGTTTTCTATTCGTGTATGGCTTCCTGCTTCGCTGAGGTCACGAACTATAGCGTCATGTAAATGTATACCTTTTATACGTCTTGAGCTCCTCAGCCTTTCTCTTCCTATGTTTCGGGAACGCCTGCTGCATGAAGACCATCTTATTTGTTAGAGACAGCACTGACCTGGGTCGGGAGCGCCTCTGAATCTCTGAGTGGCGCTATACAAATGTTCAATTACAATTACAATAACAATACGGATGTGAAGGCTACTAATCGACCTATTTGTATGGATTGTAGGCGACATAGCCTATATATGTGATATTTGTTCTCTATAGGCCTATATACGCCTATTAGCCTCTTTGTATGAACTAAGAAGACAACAATAATTATAATTTATGCACCTGCAGGTTGCACTAATTTTTTAAATTGATCCACAAGACAAAATAAGTTGGAAAAATGAGTTCATATCTTGTGACCAAATTGCAGCGTGAACTGTCCGTGTGAAGGGAGGTAAAAGCTGGCTAAAATTCTTCTTCTTCTTCTTCTTCACGTTCTCTGCCCTCAGGCAGGTTCATATGTCCAACGACGCCATTTTTCTCTGTTCTCTGCTTCTCTTTTCAGTCCGCTGTATCCCTCCTCTGCCAACATCCAGTCCAGTAGCATTGTTCTTGGCCTACCTCTCATCTTTTCCCCCTCCATTCTTCCCTCAATGATGTCTCTTAGTAGGGTGTCGCTCCTTAAGATGTGTCCTATCCATTTCTTCTGCTAAAATTCATTAATGTTAATTAACGGCGGTAATTATTAAGCGCAAAACTACAATAGCCAGCTGTCTGTTGAGCCTTTGAAGAAATGTGTGAGTCGATGACTTTAGAAGCGATTCCAGAAGAACTGCTTTCAAGTCATCTCTTGTCCTCTGCAAACAGAAATTTGTAGATAGATATAATTATGAATTATCGTAATCGTAAGCTACTCATTTCTCAAGCGATATACTCTGAAGCTAAGCGCAGGGCACCAGCTTATTCCCGAGCAATGCGTCATTTCGCCAGAGATTGATGTCCAATGGAGGTTGCCAGAAAGACCAGAGAGAGGAGGAGGCAGAGGAGTTTTTTGGAAGTCATGCATGCTATAGCGAATCTGCAGTTATAGAACGATATTATGCTATGGTCTACAGCTATATACAATAGCATATGCAGAGCTACATGCTGCACAGCGCTACATGGCAATTGCAACTGAAGATTTTTATAGCTTTTATAGCGCCACTCAAAGAGCAAAACAAATCGCAACCCTCGTAGTCGTGAACTCCCAATTGTTAAGGGCCGTTCTCATAAGCTGAGCGCAGAGCACCTATTTATTAAAATGCGTCGCAACAAGTTGAAGCATGGGCGTATTTAGGGGGGGTTACGGGTTCCCCCCCAATTAGTTTCCTTAAATATTTGCTGATGCTTTTACATGCGATATACAAGAAGAACTTTACTTTTGCGACCATTTCCAATGGAAACCCCTCCCAAATCTTAAAACACCCTCCGAAATTTTTTTCTGGCTGCGCCCATGAGTTGAGGGGTTGTCCAGAGATGGTCAATTGAAGGTAGGTCTACCAGTACCAGTCCGGTGTCCAGAGAGACCAGAGATAGGAGGCAGGGAAGCTGAAGGCGGATTGGTTGAATTAGTGTAGGACTGTAGGAGTACTTGAAGAGGTGGGACTTTAATGTGGAGTGGAAAGCCTGAGGAGTGATAAGTAGAGGAGCATATATGATTTATGATGTTAACTTCCGTAAGTTTACTTGACTTATTCTTGATCGGCCCTACAATGCTCTCAGGTCTAAGTTACATGTATAACCGTATACCCATGCCTTTGCTTACATGTGCCCATGACATGTAACTTATGTAAGACTTTATAGCATTTGAAATGTATGATTCGAACAAATGCAGACCTTGTTATCGCAGGCCTGTAGGAAATTTATGTTCTTCCGAGCATTTGAAGAAAGAGACGATCGTCAAAACTACACCAACATTCCAAACAACACTAACCATCAGTTGTTAATCATTTAAGTAACTTAGTAAATGAAGACTACATATTAGGCCTACTTTAGGGGCAAGGTAACTGATAGGTTAGAGAGCTCGACTAGTAACGTCGAGAAGTACAGGCTCGACTCTAAACTGAGTTGGTTAGTTTGTAGGGACCTTGAACAAGTCCTTCACTCTCAACTGCATGCTCAGCGCCATTGATGTTCTGTCGTATGGTCGCGTGTGGACTTCCGAGCTTTGAAAGTAGGGCAATGTCAAATACAGTTGTATTGTATTGTATCACTTACTTATTTTCAGTAGGCCAACGTATAAACCGGCGACATAATTTGTTTAAGGTAATTATAGGCTACTTGCAGGAAGTAGATTCACGAAGCGGAAATAATTGTAAGCCAAAGTGGCTGAGAGTCACTGTACTGTAGCCATTAGCCAGGGCAATTTACACCCATGATGACCATCTGCATACATTGGCACTACCATGCGCTGTATATGGTCTCTGATACGGTCCCTAACATGGTCTTTGATCTTTTAATTGTTGCATGTTCGGAATATCATTCGTCATGCACAGATAGACTATAAAAATGTTGGATTCCTATAATTATAGTTGCATATATGCATATTTTACATATTTATGTATATCGCACATATAGTATTATAGTGTGCCCGAGAGACTGTGAGTGCGTCTCTCTCTCTGTCTGTCTCTCTGTCTTCTCTGTGTATGTGTGTCTCTTTTGTGTGTGTGTCTCTCTCTGTGTGTGTGTGTGCGTGTGTGTAGTCTGTGTCTGTCTGTCTGTGTCTGTGTCTGTCTGTCTGTCTGTCTGTCTCTCTCTCTCTCTCTCTCTCTCTCTCTCTGTGTAGGTGCGCGTGCTTGCGTGTAAATAAGCATTCGTATACCTGAGACTTCCGAGTTGATCGTCGTAGGGAGTTGGTCCAGGGCGCTTCGTGTCACCCATACGTCGAAGTCTTGTCAGAGGATTCAGCCACTGATCAGCACACCATCGTGGACATCCCTGACTCTCACTGTTACAACGACAAATTGAATTACAAAACAACATCGACAACAACAACAACAACAACAACAACATTGGAGTCTATATCTTTAGTATCATCAGCTATCATTTTAAGTTGTTTTTCTTTTCCGATTCAGGTTATTCTTCCGTTGGCGACTAAAACGGTAAATTAAGTGAATGTTAGCCCAGCAATATTGACAGCATCGCGGTAGGCCTAACAGTTCCTAACTCTTACAAGGCCTCAGATATTATGATCGTAGTACATGATGACGACGACGACGACGACGACGACGACGAGATGATGATGATGATGATGATGATGATGATGATGATGATGACGATGAGGATGATGATGATGATGATGATGATGATGACGATGATGATGATGATGATGATGATGATGATGATGACGACGATGACGATGATGATGATGATGATGATGATGATGATGATGATGATAGGCCCTAATTATAATTACTAACATAATCACAATAATCATAAAGCATCCAAATATACTGCCATTTTGTCATCTTATTGATTGATAATGCTTTGTGTCCTTGACGTTTGAAACTCTGGGTCCCTCAGAACTAGATGGCGTTGCATTAATCATCCTACTCGACTATACCGCCTTGCCCAAATATCAGGAGACAATAGAGAGACTACTTTTCTCTTTCAGCGCTTATCTATAGATATCCAGCGCTTCAATGCAGTCGCATTTGTTGCTCCTTTTCCACAAACAAAACCATCTGCGAAGACTAGTCATTCGAGAACGATACTCCCCTAATTTTTGCAATTCTAGGGTTCGTGTGTACCTCGGGGAAATATAATAATGATAATATTTATTAATGTATCTTATCTCTGGATATTGTTTTAAGAGGTTGAAGGAGCAGAGGCTAAAATTATAACAATTATAATTCTTGTTCCTGAGGGATTACATTTAGCCTACCTATGGTTAATATAATAATATAAATGATAATCATTTGGCCTCTAGCTGCCGTTACAGACATAGCTCATAATCTCCAGGATTGCTTTTCATTCAGAGGGATCATTTGTTGGCTATATGTAGACCTAGCTCTTGGTAATTATCCAGAAATTATTTCACTCCTGCCTTGCGATAGATAGCATAGACCATAGGGTGAAAAATATAGCGTATGCCGTATGGCCTTTGCCTCCCCGTTGACTCATCAGCATGGATGGAAAAAAATCCGGTTTTCACTTCCTTGCATGCCCCGTAATTTTCTATAATTATGGCGGAAGATAGATTAACCTTTAAGGAAGCCTTATTGTGCAATTAGCTAATTAGTCGACTTTCAATTATAACTTGTTAGTGCAGCGTTGTTCCCCTTTGACATTTTCCGATTTTACTCGTCTCGTGGAGGGCTTATAATAATAGGTATACCCTAGCGGTATCTTTTTGTCTGTGGAAAACGCTAATTCAGCAGCGTATAGATATCTTCGGACTGGCTTCAAGTGGTTGGTGGTGACAAGGTCGTCGGTGACCTTGAGCCTATGTGACCTCGGTGACCTTCATTCAAATTTTTTTATAGCGACCCTTCAGATTTCTACTCAAAGGCGCTCCCGACCCAATCCCGACACACATAAATAAATACGTAATGTGCTACATACAGGCATATGCATACATACATAGGCATACATATGCATACGTACATACATACATACACATACATACATACATATATAATACATACATACATACAAACATACATACATACATGCATAAATACAAGTATTGCGCATGCGAATATGTATGTATGTATGTATGTATGTATGTATGTATGCATTAGTTAGATTTGTATGCCTCAGAAGTGCGCTGTATACAGACAGCATTGAAGGTCCTATTACTTGCAACTTTTATAACTTCTGTTTTAAGTGCAGTGGTCTGCCGATATGCACAATC